>ML786850.1:545112-562526 GCA_009831015.1 Picea engelmannii
TAATTAGATATAATAAATGTAAAATGACTTCTTAGAAGGTTCTACTTCTAGAAGATTCCTCCTCTAGAATGTTCTTAGGTGATGGTAGCACTATATAAAGGGATTCAAGCAATGTAATGAGACATGAAGAGAAGTATTGTATTTGTGAGCATTAGCTCAATAGGAGGATGCCCCCTCGAAGAGGCAAGTGAAAAGAAGAGGACCTCTTCCATAATAGGATCCATTGTATGGTGTTTCCCTACCTCGAGGGTTTGGTAATAATAAAGTGTGGTTTCTTCTATCTTGCTTGTGGATCTATTGTGTATTCAGTATTTGTGGTGATTATATTTGCAGATCTATCTTGGTTCTTAACAGAAATAGAGTTATTTCCCAAAACCATTATTGCAAAGGTAGAATTCATTTGATGTGTATGATATAGAAACATGCATATCTTCCTTTAATGCCCAAAAATACCTCTGAAAAAAGAAGTTTCCAGTCACCACAACCGCCATAGTGAAGCTAAAACTAGAGAATAACTCATTAATGTAGAAACAAGAAATGAAATGTCAAAACCTCAGAAATGTTGGTATACCTCAGTTATCTCGTGTTCCATGCATTGAATGCACGGGGTTCACGTTCTCCAAAAATGTCATTGCGTTAACTTTCTAATCCATATCAGATTACACTATTCACAACAACCAATCACATGCCTGAAACTTTTCCAAATGTGTACATGATCACATGCCATATAACCACATCAACAAACATTTAACTCTGCCAATTCAAATGACAGCTCGACTTCATATCAACTTCTGTTGGAATACCAAGAGGGGAGAGGTGAGTCAGTATGAGCACTTTATACCACTTTTAACCACAATATATATTCTTTCACTTTAACAACAATGTTCAACAGTTTGTCATGAATGTGTCATCTAGTATTGCATTCAATATATCATGAACATATAATCATAAGCAGCATTACATCCACAACATTACATCAAATACATAGTACACCAGTATTTACGTGGAAACCCAAATGGGAGAAAACCACAGAATGTTTTCTTATATATATCAAGAATTCATACATAGGAAGCACAAACTTATAAATTCTCCAGTTGCAACTGGAAGGAGGCTATAACCCCAAATTATCAGGCTCCAACGTGAAGGAAGATACAAATCCTTAAATTATCTGGCTCCAAATAGAAGGAGGCTAAATCCCCCTGATTCTCAAGCTCCAACCTAAAGGAATATCCAACTCCCTAATTCTTCAGCACCAACCAAAAGGAGGATACAACACCCTTTCCTTTCCCCGTCCTGCCACCCTAAAATATAAGTGTAGATCAATTGTCACTACCACAATCACTACCCCTATCGCTGCCATTGTCATTGTCACTTTAACTTCCACTATCACTATCACTACCACTATCACTGTCACAGTCACATCAACATGTAACATGTCAACCTATCAATGTATCCAACCTATCACTGTCGACATGTCCAACTTGTCATTATCACCAATACTCAACCAAATCCTCTCACATGGATCATACACCAAGGACACCTCTCAAATATATGTCCAACATCACCACCACATGCCTCTACCAAGCATGTACCAAACCATCAACTCGTACCATCAACCGTGTACCACAACCTGTGCCACAACAAGTGCATCAACCATGCACCAACACCTGTATCAAACTGTGCATCAACCATGCACCTCAATCTCCACCAAACCATGCATCAACCATGAACCTCAACACCATACCATGTGCCAACCATACACATCAACCATGTATCATACCATGCACATCAACCATGTACATCAACACCATACCATGTACCATACCATGTATCAACCATGCACTATAAAAAGTGTCTCAATGATATACTATATCACTCAATCATGCCATACACCATGTACCAATATAACCATGACATGCATCAACAATGTACCTCAATAGATATACCTCAATTATGCACCTAATATATCCCTCAAGCATGTTCCAATGCCTCTCAAGTATGTGCCATACCATCACCAAGCATAAGATACAATCACATAAATGTAACCCTTAAAACTTACCTATGATATTGTAGCTGACCCAATACTCTATAATAGTGACCTGTAACTCTTCCACGATCCTCAACAACCTGGTACCAACATCCCTCCACAACCTTTCACAATCCCTTTTACATATATGTGACTTTCTCTTCTACTAACCGCATGTATACGCAATTTCCTCCACTACATCTCACAAATGTCCATGTTTTTTTATGTATGTGTCCCACAGATGTATGTGACTTGTCTTTCTTCAGCCCATGGATGTACACTACATGTCCTTCTTCAGCCCATGTATTTATGCGACCTATCCTTTTGTAGCCCGTGTATAACCTTAGAAAACTAGGGTTTCCATTTTTCTGCAACTCTGAAACTTTTTCTTCTTTAGACCTTTGTTGCCTCAAACTTGATACATCAAATTCAACCTCAGTTTCACTAATAGATTTTCCTAAAGATAAACCATAACATTCACAAGATAGATATTCAATGTAAGTGTGTGTATTAATGAGAGAATATTTTAGGTGTATTTATACTAATGTTAGGTAACCTCTTTCCTTATTTTAAGGGTTTCTTGTTGCAATCACTTTACCCTTTGTAACCAACTAGGGTCTTCCTGACCACTCTTCGAGGCTTCCAACTTTATAATTCCATATCTCCCTAACCGTGAGGAACCACGTGGCATTCCACATATCACCGGAAGCCAAACAACGAGTATTATCCATCTATGAGGGTCTTTCATGCATTTACACTATAATTCATGTCCATATTCCTCATTCAACTTAAATACCAAAACCAAACCTCGGGGGCTTCATGTAGACTTCATCAAATGAACCCATCACATATGTTGACATCAACCCCTCCATCAATGACAATTAACTCACCATCAATCTCAACCACATATCTAGGGCTTCCAGACTTCTCTAAGGGTTGTCATCAATATCCAATAGTTGACATCAATGACAACCAACTGTCCAACAATCTCCCCTTTTGCATTGATGGTAACACCAACATTGATGGAAATACTGATACTCCAACACTCATGCACATGCTCCCCCTCTGATCATCGTTCCTCATCAATTTTTTTATCTCTCCCCCTTTGACATCAATGGAAAAGGGTATCTCTCATTGGGGTTTCTCCCCCTGTCTTTGTTCCTTTATTCTTTCTCTCCCTCTTTGACCAAAAGGGTAACTCCCCTTGTCGATATGTTACCTCCTGTCACTGTACCTATTGTAATCAATCATGGGTAAAAGAATAGTTTCCCTGTAGGTATGTCTCCCTGTCTATATGCTACTAATCTTCCTTTATGGATCTCTCTCTCTGATTACTTGACTTCTCTACACAATGTTGCATAGATCAATGTAGGGATACCTATACATGTTTCATTTCCTTTCTTCTGGTGCTTTTTAATTGTCCATTGGTGCTTCCTCTTGAAATTCACTGACATATATAAAAAGCATTCATTGTTTGATTTCTTCAATCACTTGTCATGTTCACTTGACCATGTTGTTCAATGATTTTTTTTTGATGATATAACTTATGCTGATGATTTTTCTTTTCATGTTTTGTTGTTCCTTTCATTGCTTTCCTTTATATGAACAGTTGATTCCAACTATCCACTGATTCCACTGATTGCAATTGAAAATACGTTGTTATGCATCTTATTTGACTTATGTCTTCTATACCTGCTAAGAATCTCATGAATCTAATTCATGTCCACGTGTCACAACTATCCATGACTCTGCTACTCAACTGTTCACAATGTTGACTCATCTTGTTACTGAACTATCATGAAGGCTTCACCTAAATATGATACAATTGATCATCGCATGTTCTTTTTTATCAGACTGAATCAAAATATGTCTACTAATCTTATCTATCTATTCATCAAACTCTACATGTCTAGAACAACCTATACTGAAGATATCCCTATCTGAATACATACATGAAATAGAATCATAAAAAAAATTCCTAACAATTGATACCTCTGTGGGAACACTACTTCTCAACCGATCAATCTATTACTCTGTACTTTTGTTATCTAACTACTATGAATCTGTTTATGCAAACACTTCATACTACTCGAAATATGGTTCTCTGATTTGTAGTGTCTATTGCATGGAATCCCCTTGTTCAACATACATATTTATTGGGAGTCTCCAAGCTAGATGGCTCAGAAAAATACCCACTCTAATGCGGAGTAATCTTCCTCTCCATATATAGACTCTTCATCTTTTTGAACTCTGACTTCTTCCTTTCTGCATGTGGATTGATCTTGCACTACAATTCCTAAAGTGCAATCTCTTGAACCTAATATTTATTCACCTACTCTTCTTTCATTTCTTGTACTATTGCAAATCCTGCAATCTACGGGACCTGGTATCTATTCACATGTTCTTATTGTTTTTCATTTCTTCTCCAAACATTCATATATCTGACATCTTTCCTTTTCCCTGGAGATTTGTCTTCATCTCATACTATTGTCAATCCTGAGAGTATGACGTATGGGTGTCCTTCATTCATCTAATCTTCCTTTGCATGTTCTTGTTTTCTTTTCCAAACCTTCTTATATATGATATTAGTGTTATTTTTCAAAGAAGTATCCATCATGCTTCTACAATCATGAGCTATGTGTCCACAGTTATGGCACTTGTAACATTCAATGTCATGTGGGACCACATACGCTTTTCTTGCTTGAACATTTCTTCCATAATCCTTGCAATTTACAACCTTATGTCCAAAGTTAGTACAATAAAAATGATGACCATAAAAGAAATTTAAATACATGGGAGTGAAATATCTACTTTGTGATGTAGTGCTTCAGAATCCATGCCTTAGTTGATCATGATCTTCTCTTCGATACATTCCTTCATTATGGTTGAAGTTGTTGGATTACTGAGAGGGGGGTGAATCAGTAGTAGAGCAATTCAATCTTTTTTAACCATATAATCCAAGTATTATATCAATGAAGCATTGTCATTCAATAACTACAGAGTAAATAAGCAATGAACAAATGAACAAACATACACATACACAGTACACCGGTTTTTTACGTGGAAACCCAAATTGAGAGAAAACCACGGAATGATTTTTCTTATATGTCTTGAAGAATTACATTCATTGGAAGCACCAACTTCCTTTGTTTTCCAACTGCAACTGGAAGGAGGCTCCAACCCCCTAGTTTCTCAGGCTATCACCTAAGGGAAGCTCCAACTCCCCAATTCTCTGGCTACAACCAGAATGAGGCTACAACCCCCTATGTTCTCCGGATACAACCGGAAGGTGGCTACAACAACCTGTCATTTCCTCATCCTACCACCCTGAAGTAGAAGTAGAATGATGGAACCACTGTCAACCTGTCACTGTGAGATATACCATTGTAAACATGTACCAATAAATCTGAACCATGCATCAACCTGTACCTCAACCTGTAATCAACCTGTACCATAAACAAGTGCATCAACCATGCACTAACTTGTACCAAATAACTTGTTGGGACTTAGAAATGTCGTCTTTCCATCCACCTTTCCCTTCATCAGTCTTCACATTTCATCGCCCCGTTAACCTTTCATGATACCATTTTCATAATTAAATATGGGTTAAACCTTATTATTTTCCAAATCATTTATTTTAGTATTAAAAGGGAATTTGTGATTAAATATTAGAAAATTGATATGTTTTCATATATCCCAAAAATGTGCGAGATTTATCATGTGTAGGAATATGTGAAGGATTAATTCAAAAGACTTCTCGAATACTTCCTCCACCATTTCAAGATTTGAGAAGATAATTCAATCCTAATCCAAGGAGAAGATCATGGAGATTTGGTTGTTATATCTTATCCAAGACATATAAGAGATATGTGTGAGGATTTAAAGGGATTATATTTTGTAATAAAGGGAAATGGGTTGAGAGAAAAGTGGATCTATAATTATGAGATGTTTATCTTCTTTTCAAAGATTTCATGTATAAAAGAGAGTGCCTTCTCTTCATGAGGGGGAGGAGGAGAATCATTATGATGTAAAGGATGAGAATCATTATTATGTATATTGAGAGAGAGGATTAATTATGTATATTAAGGGAATTGTTATGAGATAGGTTCTTGAGGAGATAGGAGAATTATGAGAATTATATCTGATATAATTTCCTATGTCCTATGCATATGATAAATCTGCTCCCCATGTAACCATGCCTCTGTCCTTTGCATCTGATAAATCTCTCCCCCTTTGTCATCAATGGAAGAGGTATCTTTCCATATGGGGTTGCTCCCCCTGACTGAATTGTCCTCTTATGGTGCTTCCTCATGTACATCTAAGACATATAAGATAAGCATTCAAAAAACATTCAAAAAGAATTCATTTTGAAGTAGAAATAACTCCAAGTCTTTGGCGAATATATTCAAAGGATTCTCGTGGAAGTGGTTTTGTAAAGATGTCTGTCACTTGTTCTTTTGTGCCCACATACTCAACTCTGATGTTATTTTCTACAACCTTTTCCCATAGAAAGTGATACTTGATTGGAATGTGCTTCGTCTTGGAGTGCATCACCGGGTTTTTTGAGATACTGATGGAACTTGTATTATCACAATATATTGGAATGGGCTCATTATACTCAACATGTATATCTCTCAAAGTTTGTTTCATCCAAATAACTTATGTACAACATGTTGTTGTTGCAATATACTCTGTCTCGGCTGTAGATAGAGATATTGAGGATTGTTTCTTGCTTAGACATGATACCAAACACTCACCTAAGTAGAACATTGTTCCACTGGTTCTTCATCGGTCATCAATACAACCTGCCCAATCTGCATCTGTGTAGGCAATAAGTGATAGATCTTTTCCTTTTAGATACCATAATCCAAACTCTTATGTTCCTTTGAGATATATGAAAATCCTATTTATTGCTAATACATGTGATTCCTTTGGTGCTGCTTGAAATCGTGCCACTTGTCCAACTACTTGCATTACATCTGGTCTAGATGTTGTCACATATAGTAGGCTACCAATCATTGACATGTATTCCTCTGATCTGTAGACTTTGAAGCATCATCTTTGCTCAACTTACAATTGGTTTGCATGGGAGTGATAACTAGTTTGCAATCTTCAATTCCGAACCTCTTTATCATTTCTCTGATATACTTGGTTTGAGAGGTTGTTGCCTACACTTCCTTTTCTGAACCCTACCTGCTGCAGATACTTATCCAGTCTGGAGTACCGTGCTCTAGGAGCCTATTTTAGACCATACAAGGCCTTCTGTAATTTACATACATAGTCTATGTTCTCTGACAACTGAAATCCTTCTGGTTGTTCAATGTAGATTTCTTCTTCAAGTTCCCCATTCAGAAAAGTTGATTATGTCCATCTAATATACGTTAGCATTTTTGGAGCATGCATAAGCTAAAAGTAAACAGATTGCTTCCATTCTGGAAGCTGGGGAAAATGTCTCTTCAAAGTCGATTCCTTCAATCTGTGCATATCCTTTACATACCAATCTAGTTTTGTTCCTTGTAACCTGTCCATCTTCATTTACTTTATTCCTGAAAACCCATTTTGTGTCGATCACATTCTTATTCTTTGGTCTTGGAACCAATTCCCAAGTGTCATTTTTCTCTATTTGATCAAATTCTTCCTCCATGGCCTTATTCCAAAATTTATCCTCGTTGGCTTCTTCAAAACAGTTTGGTTCAATTGTAGATAAGAGTGCTAGGTGTGTTTGTTCTGGTGAATAGATTTTTCTTCTAGTCTCAACTCCTACATCTTTGTTTCCAATAATCTGATTTGAAGGATGATTCTTCTGTACTCATTTGCTAGGTGTCTTTGGAGATACTTTCTGAACTTGCTCTTCTACTTCTGTCGGATTCTCTTCATCTTCATCTTCCTCTTCTACTTCTTTTTCATCTTCTTCTTCGAAAAGTTGTTCCATTGATTTGTTTTCTTCTTCCTTTGATTCTGGTCTACATGTTTCATCAATTGTTACATTGATGTTTTCCACAACTTTGTTCAAACTTAGATTGTAACACTTGTATGCTTTCCTTGTAGTTGAGTAACCAACAAGTATTATTTTTTCCACACGAGATTTAAACTTTCCCATTCTGTCATCTTCTCTTTTGATGTAACATTTGCTTCCAAAAACTCTGAAGTGCTTCACATTTGTTGGTCTTCCTTTCCATGGCTCGTAGGGAGTTTTATCAGTGTTGTTTCTGAGCATTACTTTGTTTTGAATGTGAACTGATGTATGCACTGCATGTGTCCAAAATATATCTGTCAATTTGGAATCCATTATCATTGTTTGAGCCATTTCTTGTACAGTCATGTTCTTTATTTCAACAACTCCATTCTGTTGAGGTGTCCTAGCAACGAAGAATTGTCTTTTTATTCCATGACTGCTACAGTGGTCCATAAATTCCTTTGAAGTGAACTCTCCTCCATTATCAGATCTCAAACATTTGATTCTTGAATCTGTCTCATTTTAAACCATTTCCTTGTAGATTTTGAAGTTTTCAAAAGCTTCTGACTTGTTCTTGAGAAATCAAACTGCAGTCATTCTTGTATAATCATCAACTAATAGCATAAAGTATTTTTCACCTTTTGAGCTCTTTGTTGTAGTTGGTCCAACTAGATCAGTGTGCACAATTTCTAGTGGTCTTGTTGTTGAATATTCCTTTGATTTGAACCTGATCTTTGTTTTCTTTCCTTGTTGACAATGCTTGCATAAAGTGTTGGTTGGTTTCGTGATCTGGGGAATTTCTTTGACTACTTCTCTTTTGATAACTTTGACAAGGTTATCAAAATGCATGTGACCCATTCTTCTATGCCATAGCCAACTTTCATCTTCCTTTCCTAGACAACACTTTTCATTTCCAATTTCACTTAACACATATATGTTGTTTGAAGTTCTTGCAGCTGTACTGACCAATTTCCCTGAACCTTCTTTTCTTATCTCACACTTTTCTGAATCGAAAGTAAGTTTATGACCTTGGTCACACATTTGACTCACACTTAAAATATTATGTTTCATATCTTCTACTAGTAGAACATTTTGTGCCTTTTCATTCTTGTTCCCAATTCAGACTGTGCCTTCTCCAATGATTTTGGATGAATTATCATTTTCGAAGGAGACTTATCCATTTTTTTTCTTTTTGTAATGTAAGAAATTTGTCTTTATCACCTGTCATATGTTTTGAACATCCACTGTCAACATACCAACTGTGTTTATTCTACTTAGATTGTAGAGATATTATGCATTCTTCATTGTTATACTGATCTTGCTTTCTTATCCATGTCGTTTTATGAGGTTCTTGTCTGTGACTGTTGTTATTCTGTTGAGGTTCTTTAGGAAGGACTGTTAGTCTACAATCCTTGACCATGTGTCCAAAATTGTTACATTTGTAACATTCCACTTCAGTGCTCAAAGATTCAAACCTGTTGTAACTTCTTCTTTGTGTGTCACTGGGTATCATTGAATAATCCCTTTGTGTATAACTCTCAAAGTTGTTATTGTTCCTGATGTTAGCTCTACAATTCACAGCTTTATGTCCAAAATTATTACATGCATAACATAAACCAAAAAATACAGTTTAGGAGTTGAAGATATTCTGAAAGGAGGTTCTCTTATGAATCCTTCTTCCTCTTGAGGCCTATCTGTTTGTTGTTGATTCTGAAATCTGAATCTTCTTGGTGGAGGAGTGTCCATGTAATCTTCCTTGTATATATTCCTATCCTCTTTGATTGTTTATGCATAGCTCTTTGGATTTGTTTCTTGCTCTGTTGTTTTGGAGCTTGATCCCTTTTCTCTCTGATTGTATCCAAGTCCGGACTTGTCAAGATGACATTTTTGACTATTGATAATATCATCCAGAACGTTTGAGTTATTCTGCATATTTTTCTTTTGAATATCATTTCTTAGTGTGACAACCTTTACTTCCAATTTTCCAATGATCTTGTCCTTTTCTTCTAGTTGTTCTTTGAGTGCTTCTTCAATTATTTTATCTTCTTCTATTTGAACCTTCAATTTTGTGATCATTTGTTGTAGTTCTCAAGTGTCATTTTTTTTGTCTAGTTTTGCTTGTAGTTTCTTGTTTTTCTTCTTTTCTCTTCTGATAACTTCTATGGCATGCATTAATTCTTCTCGATATTCACATTCTTCTTCAGCTTCTTCATATTCTTCTTCAAAGTCTTCTTTGTAAGAGTCTTTTACTACCATGAATAGAACTCTTCATGTCTCATTGTCACTGACTTCATCTTCATCTAATGATGAGATGTCTTCTTTGGTGTATAAGATTTTCTTGAAAACTTTCTTTGTAGTTCTTTTGCCTTTATATGTGTGTTTTCCTTTTGAGTAACCTTCATCATTTCTCTTTTTCTTATGAGGACATTTGTTAGAAAATTGACCAATACCATCACAATTAAAACAAATTAAAGGGAGCTTACCTCTATACCTACCATTGGTTTCCTTGTTCAGTCTTTTGATGAATTTGGCCACTTCTTCATCATCTTTCGAGGCGTCATTGTTGTTGCTATATTCTTCTTGTTCCTTTTTCTTTTTCTTTGATATTTTGGATGCCTTGAAGGCTGCTTCTTTTACATCTGGATTTTCCTGCTCAGTTCTCATTTCATATGTTGTGAAGATTCCATGCAATTCATCCATGCTTATTGAGTCCAGATCCAATCTTTCTTCTAGTACTGATATCTTAGGGTTGAATCTCATAGGAAGAGATCTTAGTATATTTTGAACAATTACAGATTCTTCAATTTCTTGACTTTTGTATTTCCTTCATAAATACTTTGAAGCTTGTCCCAAATATCTTTAGCGCATTTACAGTGTGCAAATTTGGGGAATACTGTATCACTGAGACCATTCAAAAGTGCATTTGTGGTTTGGAATTATTCTCACCGAGTTTTACTGCTTTGTCATTTGTTGGTGGAACTGTTGGTGTTATGTATCCATCTACAATTGATTGACAAACTTGAAATCCTTGTGCTTGTATATATGTCATCATCCTTATGCTCCAAAAAAAATACTTTTGTCCATCAAACTGTGGTATTCCATTTTTATATGATTTGGTACTCTCCGTGATCTACCTTTTAGTGGTTAAATTGATTTATGAAGGAACCTACTCTGATACCAATTGTTGGATTACTGAGAGGGGGGGTGAATCAGTAATAGAGCAATTTAATCCTTTTTAACCATATAATCCAAGTGTTATATCAATGAAGCATTATCATCCAATAACTATAGATTAAATAATCAATGAACAAATGAACAAACATACACATACACAGTACACCAATGTTTTACGTGGAAACCCAAATTGGGAGAAAACCATGGAATGTTTTTTCTTATATGTCTTGAAGAATTACATTCATTGGAAGCACCAACTTCCTTTGTTTTCCAACTGCAACTAGAAGGAGGCTCCAACCCCCTAGTTTCTCAAGCTACAACCAGAAGGAGGCTGCAACCCCTTGTGTTCTCTAGCTACAACCGGAAGGTGGCTACAATGATCAGAATCTGGACCAGGGGTCTAAAATTTGCTCAATTTTTAAAGTGCTCGGAATGCGATGAAAATGGTACCATTGCGTCCATGTCGTTCTCCTGATTCCGGCGGTATATTTACTTTCGCAAACGGAGTCCGTATGGAGAAGTTATCGAGGTCTGTTCACTGAGCCAAACAGGTAAAAAAAAAGAGGATGCTGACTGGGCAGGTCGTACTGCCACGTGGCAGGGCCGTACAGTGATGACGTGGAAGTGACGTGGCATGATGTACATCCGTGGAAGCTGACGTGGCGAACGTGCTGACGTGGCAGTGACGTGGCATGATGTACATCCGTGGAAGCTGACGTGGCGACCGTGCTGACGTGGCAATCGCTAATTGGTTGACATCTGGACGAGTAATATTTGGACACGTGGCATTTTTGTGGTGAATTGTAGGGTGCCACGTGGCCCAATCAAGGGCTGCCACATGGCACCCCGAATTTGGCTATTTGGTCGTTTAAAATATATATGGAGGTCGCGGGGTTCGACCCCCGGACCTCCTCTCTTTGCAACGACTTCACAAATTTCACTAGCCAACATTCCGCCTTTTGTTTCTTGTTAACAATACAAGAAATATTTTAATTGAATTAAACTTTATGTTATGGTCGGCGGGGGTAGGGCTGGGGCCTAGCCCCAGCCCTCGGTTTCGGTGTTTCACCATACGACCAATGGTTATACGGAATGCGCGCGCATTTCAAATGGTGCACAAGCCCACGGTTCCGGTTCCATTACGTATGCCATATAACCATATCAAAACGCGTGGGGTTATGTTATACTATTTACAAGCCACGGTTTTATTACATGTTGCATGTGACCATTCCACATGGCTTGCGCGGGGGTTAATATGTATTAACATGGCCATGCCAATTCCAATTGCGCGGGAGTATATTAAACACAGTGCTAGCCCTCGGTTTTGGCTATACATATGACCACCGTTTATGCCCGAATTTCAAACGAATCCCGATTCAAATGGCGCGCGGTTATTATAACATTTGTTTAATGTTTTGCGTGGTTGTTGTTTAAACCCGGTTTCATTGAAGGTACGCGCGGTGTTAAATATTAAACCCACGCGTCCAGGTTTCAATATATATGACCATTACACAAATGTAAAATGTGCGGGGTTCCCATTTCGTTTCAAATGGTTTTCAACAGAGTGCCCACGCGTCCAACACATGGCGTTTGTCCATTGGCTTTTTTGAAACCTAGCCCTTTATGCGCGGGGGACATGGCCATATGGTACCCCCATGCGCCCAACACCTCCAAGCTACATTTGTTCCCGTTAACCGTTCTACATTTTGGCACGTTTTGCGGGACGTGCGTGTGCTGGGTTTATGCACATGAAAACGCTCAGGAGCCAGGTTCAGACTTTCCCACAGGTGCAGAATGGCGAACCAGTAACAGAGCTTGAAGGGGAAAAATGGCAGAAGCCATAACTTTTGGAGTTTTTGGCCAAATGAGGTGCCGAAAAAGCCCAGGTAGGGGTTTTTGGACGTTCTGAGTCCATTGGCATAGCTTTCACAGGCATTTGAAGACTTCTAATGCAGGTTTTTGACCATTGAAGTTTGAGGAAGCTCCAGGAAGCTTGAAGCCCTCATTGTTTGAGGCATTGCTCTGATGAGCACATAAACATTTTCTGAGATTGAATAGTCATTCTTGACTGTTTATTATGCTCTGAACACATTGGGATATGTTTCAGATCCATTGGAGGACTTCTACAGGTGTTTTCAGCCCATTGAAGCTCAAGGAAGCTTGGAGGTCACATGTAGAAGAGGTCATTGCTGGATGAGCCATTGTCCATTTGCAGAGTTTTAACAGTCATTTTTGGGGTTTTTATGTATTCTGAACTCAATGGTACAGTCTGTAAATCCATTTGAGTTGAGCGGCATCTTGTAAAGAGCATTTGACAAACTAATCCCAAAGATCCAAGTCCATTGAAGGAGGCTCAAGGAGATGTAGCCCAGAGAGGGGTGAACTCCTTTATCATCTTGCTATTGTTGTGAGTTTGTTGTGTTATTTGCTGCACTTTTTATTGCTGTGTATTGGTTTATAACACACATTTAACCTTTTAAAAGAACTTTCCTCACACATAAACATTGACAAGAACAAGCAAGAACTTAACACATAAATCAGTCTTGCATATTTTAACACATGAAGCAAGGTCCTGTTAAGATTTATTTTATGAGGTAGAGGGTGCTTGCATAGCATAACAAGTCAGCCTTCTATTTTCAGATCATACAACCACCTGGCATTACCCCGTCCTGCCACCCTGAAGTAGAAGTAGAATGATGGAACCAATGTCAACCTATCACTGTGAGATATACCATTGTAAACCTGTACCAATAAATCTAAACCATGCATCAACCTGTACCTCAACCTGTAAACAACCTATACCATAAACAAGTGCATCAACCATGCACCAATCTATACCAAATAACCTGTAATCAACCTGTGCCATAAACAAGTGCATCCAACCATGTACCAAGTATGTACCAATAATGTATCAAGTACTCATCAACTATGACTCATCAATATGTACCAACATCATCAACTATACACCTCATGTATGTGCCAACTCATCAACTACTTGTCTCAACCATGTACTCAACATGTACCTCAACCAAAATCCCTCATCAATTTCATCTTCCAAATCTGATTTTTAGCTCTGTAATAGACTTGGTGTATATGATCACATTTCTGCAAACCTTCCTTAACTTCAACAACAAGAGACTAGCATTTTCATCAAACTTTTCTTTAGTCTCACATGCCTAGTTTCGGATTAGTCAATAACCCTAACTTGAAGTAATCATAAATTTGTACTTGTAATGTATAAATATTTGAAATGGATACATAATGTTATTCATTGTGTTTTATGAAATTCCTCTATGTTTCACTACTTGGAACCTCTCAGAAAAGGAGTTATAGCAAAACTGGCATACCTTGTTGAATTCTAGATTATTCTAGAGAGCGAGCTTGTAGAGCGTGCCCTACATGGAATATTTTTTGAAAGGATCAAAAATGGTTACACAAAATACAAAATACTATACCCTAACCAACACATTTGGTTTCACTAAATTTGGATCTTTTATGAAGAAGTTATGACGTTTTTACTCGAAACACTTGTTTTTGACTAGTTTTAGGACTAGCCACAAACCCTATTTTCCACAGAGTGTAACTCCAAAACTACAATGACCCACAATATGATTTTTTTACCAAAAATACTTGGATATTTTTTCTCAATGCTATAGCAATTTCATGGTCTGACGCATTATATAAAAAAAATTATAGCGAAAATGGTGAGATGACCTATAAATAACATACCTTAGAAAGCACCATCAAAAGAATTTATCCTTCCTTGCATTTCAGCCTTCTTTTATTCACCTTCCCTCATAATTTCAGCTTAGATATCCTTGGTTACCTTAGAAACCTATAGATATTCAATATTCTCAAGTGTGATTTGTTATCGCTCAGTTTGTAGTCTAGATCAAATGGCTTAAAGGTAAAGATCAAACTGGCGTAACAGGAGCTTCCCCACCCACTGTCACCTCGACGGGGGGCTCTTTCTATTCAGGGTGGATAATCCCAAGGGAGACATCCCTAGTAATCTGGGGTATTGAAAGGAAAAGGGTCAAGGGATTAAGGCTCAAAATTTTAAAATAGGTTTTCCCTTCACAGATTACTGCCAAGAAGATAGTCACAGAGTAGGCACCTATTTGTGAGACAAGGCAACAATAAACTAAAATGTGCAAACAGTGGTTAGTACTTCATAAATTAATGACTATATTTATTATACATGAGCACATATAGCATTAATTATTGACGAAGTCAATGATTGCAAAAAATAACTATGGCTTATAATGTCACTTGTCAATAAACATTGGAGATGATATAACATTCAAAGCATATAATCAATCCTTAAATTATCATAAAATATCATCGCTTTCTCATTCAATACAAGAGTGTTGCGTCACTATACTAGAGGTGACGTCGGCCTAGCTCTAGGGTTAGTTTGATAGGCAAAGAGGTGGACGTTTTGCAAATTTACTAATGAAAATACTCAACACTTCAACGTCTATTTCTAGATGACTAAGCCACAACATTTCACATCAAGCAAGAGGTAAAAGGATGCATGACGTCATCACAGTTTTAGGGTTAGTAAGACGTTAGGGTTTGAAATTTGAGAAGTTTAAAGGTGTTGTTTTGACACAATAATCTCAACGTTGGAGTTCTAGACTAGTGCCTTAGGGTATAATGGAGTCAAGGAGCGAGTGCTAGGTCTCGGGAGAATCTAAATTCAAGGACAAGAGAGTTAAAATTTCTAGTGCTACAATGGAAGGGCCACAAAGTCAAAACCCTAAGGGGAGGAGGCTCATTCTGGTGTTGCTTAAGCAAGGCCTCATGCTCCTCCCTCTTTCCTTAAAAATCCTTGGCAAAAAACGACTAGCTTCAAAATATAAATCTAGGGATGAAAAGTGTTGTAAAGACAAGGCCTTTCAAACCCTAAAGGTCAAAACCCTAGGTGTAAACTCAATTAGGCCTAGGATGTCTTCCTTCTTCAATTTATATTTCAAAACCAACTCAGAAAAATGGGAACTAGTATAGCAACGGCTAGGCTATATTCTCCTTAATCAATGGCTAAGCAAGTCTTCTATCATGGGGACATGAAGCAAGGACCTACTTGTGTGCTTGCTACCTAGGGTTTCAATGATTAAGCAAAATAATAACAATGTAACCATAAAAGTAAGAGATTTAACCTACAACCATTCAATTAAGAAGTTTTGTATGAGAAATACACTTATAAATCAATGAAGAGCTTTATCAAACCCTAGTTGTAAACCTTCCAAATGATAGAAAACACCATAAACATGCCAAAGATGATCCTCCACAAGTGTAGTGCCTCAACTCCAAGAGCCAAATACAAAGACAAAAGACTAAAAATGTTTCTCTCACAAGAGAGTGAGTTGTCTTATCTTCAAAATGAGGCTCAACGTCCTTTATTTATACCAATCTTATGACCTTTAATTACAAAAATAGGTCATTAAAACAGTCGACAAGGCTGACTAACAATATTACACTGTTTTACACATTAAATGCTAAAAATGTCATAATTATGAGCTAAAAGGGAGACGTCAGGCCCCCCTGAGGGAGACGTTGGCCCTTTTTGGGCAAGATTAGCATCCAAGAAGCAAAACGTTGGCCCCTCTGGGGCTCCTGCAAGCTGCCACACGTGCCAAATGACCTACCACACTGCCACACACTCTAGAAAACGTCCAGTTGCCTCAGGTGACGTCCTGTCCATCGAAAGCAATCATCCCATCTGCAGTGGGTGATCCCCCCTAGGTCGGGCTCTGCCATGATGTCCTAGTGGAACGTCTTTCTGTCCTCTTCATGCAATGGCTCGTCACAACGTTGTCTTGCCTCTGCCATCCCAGCAACCATCTGATGGGCTCTTCAGGCCCATGGAGGTTCAAACTAATCATATCCCCATGTGTATTGGTCCACTGGTACCTGTCCGCCGGGTATGGTCCTGCACATCAAAGACTACGCCCTCCATAGGCTCATCAGTCCTTGGGATCATAGTAATGAAAATCATATTTCACCATTAAAGTTATCAAATACATGCATGAAATCCATAACACATCATCTAAGAGCTCAAAGACATTACACAGATCTACTATAAAAAGATGAAGAAACCGACTGAATAACTTATTGGGCTAATACCCACAAGATAAGGAAAGTTTCCTCAGAAGATCATTCAAGCCATGTTTTATGAGGTGATATGGTTTTAGGGATGTCCAGTCACAGTAAGACCAAGGGCAGGTGTTGTCTGTGGGTGCCTTTGTAGGAGGC
>ML786850.1:563467-586585 GCA_009831015.1 Picea engelmannii
ATTATTTACCTTTTAAAATCTCTTAAACCACTTTGACTACTTTGACCTTTTGGAGCTTCTAGATGACATATGAGGGTCCTCCAACTTCGTAAGGCCATAACTCTCAAATTGTGAGGAGTTATGTGACGTTCCACATACCACCAAAAATGTAATGACATGTACTATCCATATAGAATAGCATTGTTTGAAAATATATCATAACTCATAACGTTATCCATCAAACAAACTTGGGTCCATTACCCAAACCTGGGGTCTCCAACTTCTCATGGCCATAACTCTCTAACCGTGAGGAGTTATGTGACGTTCCACATACCACCAGAAATGGAATGACAAGAACTATCCATCTAGAATAGTTTACCTGAAAAATTCATTGTCCTTCATCTCATTATTCCACAATTAAGCATGGTTTCTCTTACTCCACAAAGCGTCTTCCCGTGACGGATTTCACCGAGGGATTTCACCATAAGGGGACCACTTTGGAGTTCATCCATATTTACTTCTTATCAACCATGACAAGAAAATAGTGAGTCATATTTTCATCAAACAATATTGGGTCCATTACCCAAATCTTTGTGTTTCAGGGCTTTCTTCATGGGTTGACATCAATGACAACCAACCTTAATCAATAGAAGCTTCTTTGTTTCCTGAACGTGGTAGGTCTTGTTGAAGATGTATCTCTATTATACTCATTCTTATTTTATTCTTGTTGACCATGGTTCCTTCCTTTGAGTACTTCTACATAACCCTTATTCTTTTCTTGATTCTTCTTTTCTAGCAACTTGGGGGGGGTTCTCTTCAACATTCTCTACGGATGATGTGGATGTTTCTCTCTCTTCAATATCTGTGTTGAGCTTGATGACTTTGACTCTCAATGTGACAACTTCTTATTCAAGCTTATCAACCTCTTCTTATTTCTTCATCATTTGACTCTTCATGAGTAATTATGTCCTCTTTGCTTCTTCAAGTTGGATATTCAAGGAGATTATTTATTTTTCAAGTATTCTCTCTTCTTGACCAAATTCTACTTCAAGCTGATTTAAATCATTGGTTCTTTTCTTAAGATGATCTATCAATACATTCTCTCTCTTTTCTGATTCTTCCTTCTGTGGAGCTATTTTTATTTCCAAACATTTCTTATGATCCTTGAGAGTTTCTTCAGTCCTTCTGGATTCTTCTAGTTGACCCTTTAACATCATGATCATCTACTCGACTTCTCTAGAGTTGGTGTTCTGAGATTCTTCTTTATTCGACCTCTGATTCCTCATGACTTCTTTTGTTTGTGTTTCTTCTTCAAGTTGGATCTTCAATGTGATTATATCATCTTCAAGTTCTCTTTCTCGCTGACTGAAATATACTTCATAATTATTTTTCTTTTCAATCTCAGGATTGTCTTCTATTTCATTGGGATTTTTTGTCTGATCCAGATTATTTTTGGAACGAAATGAAAGTCGAGTAAATATAATGAAGTACTCATGAAAAATTCCAGAAACATAGAAATATAGCAATACTTTATTTCTATTAATGAAATAATTGTAAAGAGACTATAAAATACAGAGTGCAAGACTCGCTAGAATGGTGGCAGCTTTATCTCTGAGAAAAGATGTGATGGTTGCGCTCATTCGCCAGAAGATGATTACAATGAGGCTTTGAAGGATTTTTTATGATAAACATGAATTCCAAAACCCTAGACATCCAAAAACCTAACCCTAGGAGATGAAACGCCAAAAGTCATGTGGGCCCTATTTGGTTAAGTTAGTACATTAACTTCCTGGGGTTGTAACTTTTGCATACGATATTTGTTTTAGGCGCGTGATAGCCCATTGTAAAGGTATTTTTGCGAACTACGCATTACGCCATCAAAATCTAACTCTGTATACATTTTGATTATGGAAAGACAAAAAAAAACATTGTTTAGGGCCCCAAAATGGCCCTGGAAGTACAACAAGATGTGTCAACATGAAAACATACAAAATAAGTCGGTTGGATTAGGTGGGAGGCCAACAGTATCTACCTGGAAGATGTGAAGGGATTTAGACAGCTGGGAAGTGTAGAACCCACAATTACAAAGAAGTACAAAAGAACATGTTGTAGTAAAAACTAAAAAGAGGAGCCAGTTGGAACAGGTGGGTGGCCACCAATGTCTACATAGATCAATCCTCCCCC
Source organism: Picea engelmannii (assembly GCA_009831015.1). Lineage (NCBI taxonomy): Eukaryota > Viridiplantae > Streptophyta > Pinopsida > Pinales > Pinaceae > Picea > Picea engelmannii. The sequence goes on from ML786850.1 coordinate 565,631, forward strand.
CTTAGGAAGCAATGGTCTCCATTGCATTGAGTACCCAGGGAATAGGGGGAAGCATTTTTTGAATCTGACGCTTGGTGAGATTTGTGCCTTGTTGGAGAAGTTGTGCTTCTTGGCTTGTGGAAGACTGTCACAAACCTATTTCTAGAGGCGTTGAATCTATAGCACCAACTTGTTGTCTCTGGTGTGGATGGGGAATTGTGTAGGCACCATTGTAGGTGGAGAGACAATATATTATTTTTATTCAAAAATTGGTTTTTGTTGGATAGAAGGTGTTGAGGTTGCAGTGGTTGTAGTGATCTTTTGTGCATCCTTTGAATAGATTGTGAAGAGGATGAATTTTGCAGCATGAGAGATTACCTTGTGGCATTATTTTGGTGGATTAGTAATCGAAACTACCTCTCGTATTATGTAGAGCTGACCTCTTAGATTAATAATGACACTACGAGGTCTAGATTCATAGAGAGCATGATGTTTCCACACATATGGTTCTCCCAAAACAACATCACAGAAATCAAGAGGGGAAACATCACACACTACTTCATACTTGAAGGGATGGATGCCATAAGACAGGTGACATTGTTGGTTGACGTGAATATCTCATCCTTGGTGAAGCCACTCGATGTTGTATGGTTGCGGGTGTGGTGTCATCGACAACCCCAACTGTTTGACGACCTTTGCTTAGATGAGGTTCTTTTGGTTGTCGTTATCAACAATGAAATGCAATGGGGTCCACTTCACCCACATTTGTAAATGGAAGAGGTTCTCCCCATCTTCAGGATCTATTGGTTCTTCTAGTTGAATTGTTGTGGTCGCGACAGTAGAAGTGGGGTACGCATTGATGATCTATCTGTTTTCAATATTTTCTGGATCGGATTCTGAATCAGGGTCTGGCTCTATGTTTTTTACCTTGGCCACCAATGACTGTTTAGAGAAACATTCATTGGTGTTGTGCCAGGAGATTTTGTGGAAGTCACACCACTTCCCAGTCACATCATTCTTCGTCTTTACTCTACCCTTCTTGTCTTGTGTATTGGACCATTTTTCTAGATGTTGTTGGTTAGGGTCGTCTTTATTGTGCTTTGGTTGTTGCATATTTACATACCTGAATTCCCAGTTGTTCTGGTGCCTAAATTTCTGCTTGATTTTGACAACATATCGATAGGAATCTCCCAATGATGAGATGTTTAGGAAATCCATTTTAGTTTGGATGTACCTATGCAGAGCCCCGCAATATTTCAGAACCAAATGCCTCTCAAAGTCTTTGATATCCATCTTGGTGTGCAAGGTATGGAAATAATTTTTGAACTACGGCAATGTTTGACTCTTCTCTTGCTGTAGTGAGGTCCATCTCATGTACTGGTCCTCGTAGTTATCAACAGGATAGTATTTTTCTTTGACCGCATCCACAAAACAATCCCAAGTGGGATCGGCCCCATATATTCCAGATTCCTCTATGGAACTTTTCTCCCAGTAAGTTTCCCACCAACATTTGATATGGGGGATATCCTTGAGGAGTGTGAAGGTGATATTTTCCTTGTCGAAAAAATTTTGAACAAACAAATAACCTTCTAATAGATTTAACCATTTTTCTAGGGAATCCACATCTATCTGACCTTCAAATATGGGAATATCAAAATTAACTTGTACCTTGAAATGAGAGGTTCCTCCAAAATGGTCACTTGATGAAGATGTGTCTTTTTCTATCGGAAGTCATTGAAGGATGTGTGCAAAATTATCCATCATTCAGTCCCTCTGTTGCACGAGAGCTTGCTCAAGCAAAAGGTTAATAGAATATTATGCTCTGTCGTTTTTATTTTCTGCCACCATCAAGGTTTTGTTGGGCGTGCGAGAATGATTTTTCTCAATAAATACAAGCTCGAGACCCAACTGGCTATACTCGGACCTCGTCAAGGACATGCACGGAAAAAAACGATCAAGAGCAGCCTACTTTGATACCATTGATCCCAATTATTTTCGAAACGAAATGAAAGCAGAGTAACTATAATGAAGTACTCATGAAAATTTCCAGAAACATAGAAATACAACAATACTTTATTTCTATTAATGAAATAATTGTAAAGAGACTGTAAAAATACAGAGTGCAAGACTCGCTAGAATGGTGGCATATTTATCTCTAAGAAGAGATGTTGCAGCTATGCTCATTCACCATAAGATGATTACAACGAGGCTCTAAAGGCATTTTTATGATAAACATGAATGTCAAAACCCTATACATCCAAAAACCTAACCCTAGGAGATAAAATGCAAAAATTCATGTGGGCCTCGTTTGGGTAAGTTAGTACATTAACTTCCTGAGGTCGTAAGTTTTGCATATGATCTCTGTTTTAGGTGCGTAATAACCCGTTGGAAAGGTATTTTCGAGAACTACGCATTACGCTATCAAACATTGACTATGTTTATTCATTTACTGTGGCAAGACAAAAAAACATTGTTTAGGGCCCCAAAACAGCCCTGGAAGCACAACAAGATGTGCTGACATGAAAACATACAAAATAAGCCAGTTGGATTAGGTGGGAGGCCACCAATATCCACTTGGAAGATGTGTAGGACTTCAGATAGCCCCGAAGTGTAGAACCCACAATTACAAAGAAGTACAGAAGAATTTGTTGCACTAAAAACTGAAAAGAGGAGCCAGTTGGAACAGCTGGGTGGCCACCAATATCCACCTGGATCATTGTCTCATCACTTTCAATCTTCAAATAAGGGAATTCAATTTCAATATGTCTATGTTCTTCACAATTAAATCAAAAGTAATAACTTTGGTAGGCTTCTTCATCATATAATTTTTCATCTACGTCGTCTTTGGCATTCTCTGACTCTATGATGGGAGAAGGATAGATATTATGTAGTTTATCTCGGAGTTCTTTAGTTGATGAACATTTTCTCACTTTTTCTTTTACTGAATCAGGTAATCCTTCCATAATGAAATCCATTTTTATTTATTTTTTGTTCTTATTCAATTCCTTCTTGGCTACAGTCTTTGGTTTCTTTGAACCATTATATCTTGTAACAATTGAATACCAAATATCATATCCATGTGCCTACAAAAATGTTTTCGCTCTTTTTCTCCATATCTCATAGTCCAAACCATTATGACCATTGAACATTGGTACTCCATTCATATTTCACTTCATGATATACCTTCCAATGGTTAAATTGTTTCCCAAAGGAACTGGCTCTGAAACCAATTGTTGAAATATTGAGAGGGGGCGGTGAATCAGTATGATCACTTTATGCCACTTTTAACCACAATATATATCTTTCACTTTAACAACAATGTTCAGCAGTTTATCATCAATGTATCATCTATGATTGCATTCAATATATCATGAACATATAATCATAAGCATCATTACATCAACAACATCACATCAAATGCATAGTACATCAGTATTTATGTGGAAACCTAAATGGAAGAAAACCATGGAATGCTTTATTATATATATCAAGAATTATTTCATAGGAAGCACCAACTTCCAAATTCTCCAGTTGCAACTGGAAGGAGGATACAACCCCCTATTCTTAGGCTCCAACCTAAAGGAATCTACAACTCCCTGAATTCTCTAGCTCCAACCAGAAGGAGGCTACAACCCCATGATTCTCAGGATCCAACCTAAAGAAAGCTCCAACTCCCTGATTCTTCGGCACCAACCAGAAGGAGGATAAAACCCCCTTTACTTACCCTGTCCTGTCGCTGTGAAATATAAGTGTAGACCAACCGTCACTACCACAATCACTTCCCCTGTCATTGCCACTGTCACTATCACTCTCACTGCCACTACCACTATCATTGTCACTTCCACTATCACATAAACCTTTAACCTGCTAACATGTCATTATCAACCTATCCAACCTATCACTGTCACCGACACTCAACCATATCCTCTCACATGTATCATACACCAAGGAGACCTCTCAACTAGATTTCCAACATCACCAACACATGCCTCTACCAAGCATGTACCAAACCATCAACTTGTACCATCAACCATGTACCACAAAAAGTACATAAACCACATACCAACACCTATACCAAACCATGCATCAACCATGCACCTCAATCTGTACCAAACCATGCATCAACCATGCACCTCAACACCAAACCACGTACCATGTGCCAACCATGCACATCAAACATGTACCACATCATGTATCATACCATGTCCCAACCATGAACATAAACCATGTACATCAACACCATACCATGTACCAATCTTGTTCCATACCATGTATCAACCATGCACCATAAAAAAATGTCTCAACCATATATTGTATCACTCAATCATGACATACACCATGTACCAATATAATAAATGCATGCATCAGCAATGTACCTCAAGAGATATACCTCAACCATGCACCTAATATGTTCCACAAGCATGTGTCAATTCCTCTCAAGTATGTACCATACCATCACCAAGCATAAGATACAATCACATAAATGTAACTCTTAAAATTTACCTTTGATCATGTAGATGACCTGATACTCTATAATATTGACCTGTAACTCTTCCATAGTCCTTAGCAACCTGGTACAAACATCCCTTCACAACCTTTCACAAGCCCTTCTACATATACATGACTTTATCTTCTATTGACTGTGTGTATACGTGTTTTCCTCCACTACAGCTCGTGGATGTACGTGCTTCTCTATGCCTACAACCCACAAATGTATGTGACCTATATTTCTTCATCCCCTGGATGTACACTACATGTTCTTCTTCAGCCCACGTATGTAAGCGATATGTCCTTATTTATCTCGTGTATAACCTCATAAAACTAGGGTTTCTAGTTTTCTGCAACTCTGAAACTTTCACTCCTTCAGATCTTCACTGCCTCAAACTTGATACGTCAGATTCAACCTCAGATTCATTAATAGATTTTCCAAAAGAGAAACCATAACATTCACAAGATATATATTCAATGTAAGTGTGTGTATTAATGAGAGACTATTTGAGGTGTATTTATATTAATGTTAGGTAACCTCTTTCTTTATTTTAGGAGTTTCTTGTTGCAACCACTTTATGCTTTGTAACCAACTAGGGGCTTCTTGAACACTCTTCAGGGCTTCCAAATTTACAAGGTCATATCTCCCTAGTCGTAAGGAACCACGTGGAATTCCACATATCACCGTAAATTGCACGATGATTACTATCCATCTATGAGGGTCTTGCATGCATTTACCTTTTCATTCATGTCCATATCCCTCATTCAACTTCAGGTACCAAAACCACACCTCCAGGGCTTCATGTAGACTTCATCAAATGAACCCATCACATTTGTTGACATCAACCAATCCATCAATGAAAATTAACTCACCATCAATATCAACCACATATCTAAGGCTTCTCGAATTCTCCAAGGGTTGACATCAATAATAACCAATTTTCCAAACCAATTGTCCAACAACTTAACTTTTATTTAAAACCACATTCATTGCAAACAAACAATGCAATGGATATGTAAATATGAGTCTGGGTGATTAAAACAAGGCCCAAGTGGTGGCAACGTTATATGATATCAATGTTTGAGCTCATATGATAAACCACATGCATTGTGACAAAAAGAACTTTCAACCATTTAATTTCAACATGCCACCCCTTTTGATATAGAACCAACAAGTATTATATAGATGTGATGGAATTTGGGGTTATATAAAAGACTTTTATATATGGTGGACCATATAACTATACCATGCATAAATTTGCATAAGTGGACTTGCCTTCTTTTCAAATATATCATGTAACCAAAGGTCAACCTTATAATAAATCCTTGTTGAGACATGTCAGTTATAAGCAAGAAAGAACCTTTTTATTGCTTCATAATCTTCTTATACAAACATTGGCATTTATGAGTGGAATATATGTAGGATAGAGGCTTTTTGAAATTTTTTATGAGCAAAACCTTTTTCATCTTATGTGATAAAAACTCGTAATCAAACTGAAGAAGAAAAAAATACTACTGCAAAATGTAGATGATACTATTTCAATAGAAAAATAACCTTTAATCCTGGGAAATAATTGAAATTAAACATCTATTCTTTCTCCCTAGGGGGTCCCACCTATAGTTAAATATTTATATATCATAGATAATAAAATTTAAAATTATGCCTTGCAACTATTTGCAGGTTGGTGGTTAGCTTGTGAGTCAACTGAGTCTATTGATATGATTAAAATCATTCAACTTTCTATGTTGATTAATTGTGGTGCCATTGACAATTTGTAACACCCCTCCTGGTGTTAATTATTCAATTTAGACACTTGCATATAAACATAATGGAAATTAAGTTATGTTTAAGAAAATGTGTTAGTCAATGTTCACAAAATACTTAAGGTTGTGTAATTGCATCAAAATGTAAAAGAAGGTGTGTGTGTATTTGTGTAATCAATTTGGTTTAGCTTGGGTGGCTGGGAGGAATGATTGTTATCCTCCCCACCCAAGTTCAATTCCCTTAAGTGACATTCTAAGCTCTTAATGAGTATATAGTTGTAACAGCTTCAAGCCTTGTTGTTGCCCAACCTTGGGTCATGTGCCCTGAATATTCTAGGGTTTACCCTAGGTACCATCCTCAAAATGAGGGGAAGTACTCGGTGGTTTTACCTAGGCAATGTAACCTGGAAAAAAAATATCATATTTTATATATAGTTTCAATATATTTGTTTAGTCATTGATTGTTTAATACTTGGTAGAATGAATACAATCGTTATATTGTAGCAAAAGTCTTCTTAAAATCAATACAAATCTATTCAATTACAATTACTCTATTAAAGTCAAAATAGAATCATTATCTTTATCCAATTGTTACTTCTTCATGAGCAAATACTAGATATTAAACATTTATTCTAATAGAGAATTCTTCGTTAGTTTTGAGCTTGGATTTTAAAGATTTATACAATATAAAGTTGATTATATATGTAATAAAACTTACTAAAATTACAACTTAGTATTGATCATGATAAAAAAATTCCCTAATTAACTTCCACGTTATATTGTATACATTTTACCCAAAATAAAATGCAATATTCACAATTCTTTCTTTGCATGGTAGCCATAAATAATCCAAAACAAGCATATAATATATATGGGATTCTTAGTTTGATTGTATTATATGTGAAATCCCACACTTGTCCACGATAAATGTGATATCAAGTTTTGATATCGCTAATTGATTTTCTTCTTAAGATTTATACCACACAAACACCAATCTATGTGAATGTTTTGTTAGGCATGAGAAATTATGGTTCATATAGCTCTGGAATGTCTTCTCTCCCAGGCCTTTGGAATTGAGGCAATGGAACCCACATGAAAAAACTAGGACTTTTTTCACTTTGGCTCAATATCCCCATAGGACCAAATTACATTCTCAACCAGCTACATGCCAATTTTGTTCCCTCTACTTGTTGTTTATGCCTTCACATCAAGATTACTATGAAACACCATATTGGAAACCTTAACTTCAGGATGTTCACTCTTTGGTTTATTAAAACCATGCAAACCTCAAAATATTCCACCCAATTTCTCCTCAACATCGTTCCCCTTGTACTTCCAAGGTGCCTCTTTTTCCTAGTTGAAATCTTTGAATGGTCCTTCTTGTTTTTCTACGATTTGGATAATAGATTAGAAGTGGGTATACCTTACAAAACCATAATTAATTTACCTCTTACTACTGTTGGGATAAATATTGAGACTAAAACCACCCAAGAACAAGGTTGCGCTAGCAGAAAGTGTGAAAACCACTCACCAAATAGAGATAAAGCCTGGGTTGTCAACATTTGGTGGAAAACCCTTGATTGGTCAAGAATAGAAGCTCCTACAATCATAATGAACCCTTCTTGGATTGATATCCAAATAATAATAAGAAGGAATGAGGATGTGGCAGAGGGAAGTAGATTGATATATATTCAAGTGGAAAACAAGGTAAATCATGTAGACACCAAGGTGAATGGATAGGAACAGATAATTATGGAATTTCTCAAGCCAGTGGAAGATTTGGAGCAAGAAAGACATGAGACAGGCGATCTAAAGAAAGTTGTAGAAACACTCAAGAAGAGAGTGGAGTCTTTGGCACATCAATCAAACACAGGTTCTAATTCATAGAAGACAACAGAATCATCATGGGAAGGCCAAGCCAAAGTTCCAGAGGACAGGGAAATTGCATCTATGGAGATCGAGGGCCAAGAACCGAACCATGGAGAAATTAAGGTAGCACTAGTTAATTAATAAAATTATAAGCATGTATTTTTGTTGTATTTTGATCTTAGGATAGTTTATAAAAAAATACAATAGTAGAACTACTCAAAGCTATAAGGAGAAAAATATTTTTGTAGAGAATAGTTTCATAGCTTTGGACTCTCCATATATAGAGTTGACTTTTTGTATCTATGCACTAAGCTATTTTTCTTCGGATCGGATTTTTTATAAATAAAAATATCTTCAATCTCTTTTGAAAAAAAAAAACAAGTTACTATGGTATTTAAACAAATACCCAACTAATGAAAATGTGAGTACACACTCAACTATCAATTATAATTTGGTCAATAGTTTGCATGGCAACAATTTCATAATGATACTACCACTCTAGTGTGTTTGTGTGTGTGTGTGTCCATACATATACATATACATACATACATGTGTGTGTGTTTGACTTGTCCAAATCGACACTAAATTATCAATTGAGATTTGATTTGATTCCAAAATGGCATATGAAATTATTTTTATGGATATAGAAGATACCATGTGTTAGCACTAGAAGTCACCTTCTGATTGCGGGGGAGGTAAGCCCAGTGCCCATCAGAGTTTATATGTCACAAGTTGGTTTTATACGAGGTCAATGGGCACAGACTCAAGACAGTATCGCTTTAACTCAGAAAACAGGGACCGGCATGCACAAATAGGTGAGGTCTTGATTCAACTTCAGTCAGTAAGTTGAGATTAAGTATGAGCAGAGGGAAAACTTAGCGAGAAGAATGAATGAGGCTACTATGGGCATCAGGCCTTCCAGCAGCTCGAAGAGAAAAAAACTCAATACTCAAGAGAAATCTTGAGATCAAGATTCAGACACTGAAATATGGTGCAAGCAACACAGTTACAGCTGCAGGATGATCAAACCTTCATCACCCTGCAACTACAACAACTTGATTGTATCTTCCATTCCCGAGCCATCCAATGTAAGAGGGAAAATACTACACAAGAAACTGATTAAAACTGGTCATGATGCCACTATGATCAAACCTACATCACGACAACATAACTACCCTCGAATGGATCATCCATGCCCGAGTGTTATAACACAGTTGTTACAGAGAAATGGAAAGGAAGTTGACTTTCATTAAACAAGAAGTCTCAAATATAGATACATAACCAGAAGAACCAAAGCTTCCTTAAAACTTTACAATGTGGGAGCCTAGCTCAACCATCGACCCTAACTAAAATATCAAAACTTCCTATATATACTAAAAATGTTGCAATCACCAAGAGTGTGATCGAACCACCGCATTAACGTTTTCAGTCGACACCTGCTATGTCAGATTGTGTAGGCCTCCTCATGTCAGATGCGATCCAGGCGCAGTTATGTTCTTTACAGGAAAATATTTCCATAAGGAAACTTCAGATTGACAGTCCGCCTTTACGGTCGCTCTCTGCATGTTTTCCATTTATGTGGTGAGATGAGTTTTCAACCACCTCTCTCACTTTAATTAATGACCTACATCGGGATTGAAACGCAGCTTAATGCTAAGGGGGCAGCCACACGTTTCTCTCGGATAGGACACCATATAAATGCATGATTGCGGAGCCGCTCAAAGGTGGTTTATGTTCACACCGCTTTTGAGCCTCCAATCTACCACTGTTTTCCACGTATTACTTTTTCCAAACCATGGTTTCAATTGTGGGACCACTCAAGAAATTATCGCCCGAGCACATCGCATCCTTGCAATGGATTGTGGTCATCGATCTTGTGATATTGGGAGAGTATTTACGATCAATAGTTCAAATCTTCCCTCTTCAGATCAATGGATCAGATATTCCCTTTTCGAAACGGACAATCAATATCCTCTTCGGGACTTCGGGCACTTCAAGACTTCGGGCACTTCGAGATTTCGGGCACTTCGGCACTTCATACCTTTTTCTCTGAATCATGTGCTTTGATGCTTCTTGTGTAGGTCGTGAACTTGGACAACATGTTTCCCTTGACAAGTATATGTGATAACATTTGGCTCCACAAGGGATGGCATGCTCCCTGCGAGCTACCAAGAACAAGCAGTTCCAGTCACCTTATGCATTGGGCTATGGAGTCTAGCTCAAAAATTTCGCTGAAGAAAATAGGGAAATATGTACACACTACTCCTACTAAAATGAAAACAAACACATGGGCTCCAGAAGGATCTTATTTATGTACAATCCTATACTAACTGATCATTACAAAGTGCTAGGTGAAAGAAAACTTCCACCGTAGCCATTCAAGTAACTTCCTAACTGGAAGCTCTTTTACTATGTCAGTGATTGATAGCAGATGATACAACTACGATAGCAGAACGATTACATCCTTCAGCTTTCCCCCAGATGGAAATGGTGGGATAAGACTTGGAGGCTTCGAATCATGGAGGAAAAGCAACTCCATGTATTCCCTTATAGGCTCATAGGATGATTGACAAAATTTATTGGGCTGGTAGCAAAAAACATGCTTTGTCCTACAGTTGTTCACACATGGCTGAATGTCTCTGGAATGCATGGGTGAGTGAATGGTTGATGCAGGCTGATTGATCCCAAGTGATGGTTTCTCATTCATAGGCTTAGGGCAGGATATAAACTACTCAATTGACTCTCCCTCTTCTTTTTCATGGCTCTCCCAAGGGTCAGAGTCATAATCATCATACATAGGACCCATGGGAAAGCTTTGCTCTTGCTATTATGCAGGCCTAGGATGATTGATTTCCACGCAATGTTTTCCTTCAATGTATAAAGGAAAAGTTTATGTTGCATGCTCTTGAAAATCCTTCATATTCAGCTCAGAATCTTATTCATAGATTTCATACACAGGCTAGCTGGTACCAGGTGATATCTGCTCATTTATAGGCTCTGAACAAGAGATAAATTGCGCATTTATCTCCTCATTTTCTCCTTCATGGCTCCCACAAGGGTCAGATTCACAATCATAATAAAAAAGAACCATGGGAGATCTCTGCTCTTCATCATCTTCGTTGGGATATTCATCGCAAGTTGTTTTTTCTTGGCCAGTATCTGAAATCACTTCTTCGTCATAAGTAGGATTGCCAAGAACATTTGTTTCGAGGACCGGAATATACTCTACATATTTATAAGAGCAGCAAGCACGATCTGCCTTTAATTATTCTATTTCTATAGAAAGTGATCTTACTAGTCCCACCAACTCACCCAAAGCATCTCGATCATATTCATAGTCTTCAATAGAAATAGCCATATCTTGATCACTATCCTCATACTCTTCACAACAATTACGACAAATAAACTCAGAGGAATAAAACTTTTGACAATGTCTATTGAAAGCTGAATGAAAATGTCCCAAGGAGGAGATGATGACAGGGGGTAAGGATTGATACCACTGACGAGCATCTCCTGCTAATGAGAACATGAACATATTCACTAATACATCTTCATGATGTATCTCCCACTGATGCATGAGTTCATGAAACTCATGGAGATACTGAGCAGGGTTGTCCTATTTACGCTCTCTAAATATGGGCAAATAATCACTACATTCATTTGGAGTAGGAACAACATTGGGAAAATCAAAAAACCTATGTGATTAATCCGAAAGAACTCTCTGATCAAAACATTGGGAAAACCAGGAACAACAGAGAAATTATAGGGAGCAAACCTTCGAGCTAGGATTTTGTCCATTTCGAACCAGTGGAGTCTCCAATCGATCCTTTAACCATGGAGTCATCAGGTGAATGATATGAATAACGAGTGTGTCTGGTCTTTGTTCACCATCAAAGACCAGATATGATCGTTGTGTCCTCCCAAGGGGCTCCAGGTGTAGCCAGATGCAGCCACACCGAAACAGTGGAGTCGGAATAGTGAAGTGTTATAACCCTAAATTGCACCATTCATGCTTACCTGGCATCAGGCCAACTCATTTCCCTTCATTGCCAAAGCCATGCTGAACAGACTCTTTGAAAACCTCTTAAACCAAGTAACCCACGCCCTAACCCACTGCTAGGCGCATTGGAACACTGGCAAGCCTTATACTGCATGCGTTGGAACGCGGGCTGGCCCACTACAGCCAGCGTTTACCTAACAAAGCAAAAAATCAGGAAAGTTTCCGTCGGGATGAAAAGCTTTGGGTCAGTTAACTGGAACTCCCAGCCATGCATGGCTAAGAGTTCGTCTAAAACCCTAGCTCCTTCTAGCCTATAAAATAAGGGGTAGGGGTACTATTCAAAGGAGGAAAACCATAGCAAAGAAACTCTGCCCAATTGCCGAATCCATTTTGTCCCAACCCTTTAGCCTTTCCTCAAGCTTTAGGAGAATTCAAGCAAAGTAGTTGGAGGACAAAGAAGAGGAGGAGCCCAGGATCAGGATCGAGGAACGGTGGCCGGTCTCTATAATCATTGTAAGTTGATTCATGTTGAGGTTAATAAAAATATACTTTTCCAGTCCCGAATACATGAGTTTTGTATGTTTTATTTGATTTGTGTTTAATCTCTAATCCTCTAGTAGAACAATAGCATGCATGTGTAGTTTTTTCTTGATTGCAAGATCGCTTTTTGGAAGGAGCAGCAGAAGCAAGGAGATAAATCTCAACAGAGGATCTACACCAACCGTCGATAAAAAGGTTAGTTGATTATTCCCATGTGTGCATGTGAAAAGGGGTTTTAGACTCGGGGTAGAAGGTTAAAAGTAGCTTATGAAGGGTCATGGTATGCATACAAGTTTAAGCCCTAGCTTGTTAGTCCGTAGGGTAGAATACCCCACAACAGAATTGGCGACTCCACTGGGGAGATTTTACTCTTAGGGTTTCCAGATTTCATTAGAGGTTCTTGGGTAGTTCAAAGAAGTTCATTTTTTTGTTTCTTTGTTTATTTTTGTTTTCTGTTAGGTCAAAATCTAGCAGGGAACCTAGTTACCAATACCAGTTTTTCCTTGGCTATTGCTTGACATTGATTCTCGGGACACACAGAGGTACACGCGGCCTGCAGGAGGCCTGCGCACGTGTAACCCGCGCCCTAACCTTCTATAGCCCGCGTTTGAACGCTTGCTGTAGTGGTTTCAGTAGCGTGTAGAGCCTAGGAAGCTTAAGAGGCAGTCTCCTCTGCCCTGTCAGAAGTTTACCTTCTTAGGGGGATTTCTGGATCCTATCTGGGTCTTGTTGGTTTATTGTCTTGTTTTTCAATCTACCTTTTTTTGTTAGTCATTCATTACATTTTTTTTCTTTTTTTGCAAATTTTCTTTTTTCTGTTGAAGTGCTAGCATCCAAGCCTTTTAGAGACCCTGGTTGTTGATACCAGAGGCCTTTTTCAGGTCCGGGCTGCCTGTGTATTATTTATCTTGGTTGTTGTACAGACCCGCGGCCTGTTTAAGCCTAGCCCGCGGGTACCCGCGCGCTGTTGTAGCTCAGCACGCGTTTGCACGCGTGCTGTCTTGGTGATAGTCGCGGGCTTATTTGGTAGCTTTTCAGCTTGGGTGGGGCAGTCATCCCCTCCTGTGGTGAGAAGAGCTCCTCTCAGGGGTATAGAGTCTGGAGCTGCACAGTCAGCAGGTTGGGGCATCTTATCCTTAGCATGTGTTTGTTAGTTCATGTTTTGATAGAAAAGACAAAAGAGAAAAAATCTTTGTTTTATGGTTTTTAGGCAAGTGTTAGAATCGGTGTTGTTTTGATTTCTTTTTTGCATTTTTGTGCTCTGATTCTGTTTGCGATCTGCGCTTTAAGCCAGAGTTTTCTTTTCATTCTCTTGGTTTTGTTCTTGTCAACATTTTTCCTTGTTGTGTTATTTTGCGATAAAATAAAAAAATAAAATTTTTCTTGTTTCATCTTCTTCTTGATTTGAAGATTGTGTTGTTGCATCAGTAGCTAGGAAAGAGTCTTTTTGCATAATTTTTTGCAGTGAATTTAGAGTATAAGTAGCTCACAGATCTGAGCGAAAGTCTTTTATATTTATTGCATGGAATCTTAGTAAATTTGAAAAAGAAAAGAAGTCTTTCATTGAAAAGTTGTTGGTTTTGAATTTTAGTAAAAGTTTTTGTTTTCACGCATTTTGTTCATTTTTGCTTGAGTCTTTTTACACACCATTAGTTTCACTTTCGTACCTTGTGAATTAAAAAACCCCATTAAAATAAACGCTAACTAAAATCAATTAGACTCTTTTGTTTGTAGGGTGCATACACTAGCTCAGGACTAGGGCCTTGGAATTGGTTGGAGAGTAAATTCTCCAAGGCCACCCAAACTAAACATTGGAGTCTGTCAATAGGGAGTGTAGAAGTCCAGTTACGGAAAGTTATTCAGGACCCCCCTCTAACACAGGGGCTAAACATGAGGTCGCTTAAGGAAAGGCAGCGGAGATAACCCCTCCAAAGCTGGACCGATCGTTGTGGAGAACACATATCGAGGATTTGTTAAGGGATTCCTTCGTTTGCATTTTCCACGGAGCTTCATGGGTCTCGAATCCGTTCGAGGTCCTCAGTTGTCTTCTGGACCATTTGCTCTCGATACCCTTGACAGGTTTTGGGCTTGATACCCTGCTCATTGTGGTCTACCTGACTATCGACTGTACCCGCCTGATAGTTGTTCACGTGCTGGAAAACTAGTTGCCAATCTTTTCTAGGGACATACACGGGTGACTACGGGGGTATACCATGGTACCTAGGATGGACATCGGACCAACTCTTTGCAGAGTATACCCGGAGGGTGTTTCCGTATTCGAGTTGCACTTGCACTGGTAAGTTGCTCTAGTGTTGGTTGTTGTAACTGTTCTTCCAACTAGTTTAGTGCTTGCTTGATTTATCTTCTAGGGGCTTTCTTTTAGTGCGTGTTATTGTTTGTTCATGTAGAATACCTTAGCATGTCGTGAATCTTCTCACACAGTGGAGGATTCAGAGCTCCGTCGGTCATGAAGGCTTCTGGGCCTGCCACCAGTTATACTAGATCCACCCCCGCCACCATTGAGGCGGAAGCTAGACCATCAAGGGTCTTTCGAAGCAACCGGGGCTTTTGAGCCCGAACAACCCCCCGAGGAATCGACCGCCAATCTTGGATTAGTTGAAACCTCAAACACTGATATGTGGCCGGACATTATTGTGCCAATTCAATTTTACGAACGCCTGTCAGTGCCTAACCCAATTATGGAACCAAACTCGGTTACTTCCTCTGGGATTTCTTCCATTCCCATCATTGTTGCCACCACAGGAGAAGCTTCTCCTAACTTGCCTTTGTCAGCGGTCCGGGCCACCACAGTCTCGGCCGCAACTACGTCGCACAATGGACCGACCCCATCTATCACGGCGGCCACACCTCTTTACACACCTAGTGCGACAGGCGCTCCGTTTTCATACGGTATGCCTAGTTCAAGTACTAGTCCTGCACTCAATTCATCCACTTTCCAGACTTTGGGTCTGGGGCCAGGGAACTCTAACGATCCTCTGCAAGGTCAACTTGGGGGCATTCCTGTCCCTTTCAATTCTTTTCCTTACGCTAGAGGTCATATTCCTCCTTCGTCCCCTTTGCTCGGTGGATCACATCAGCAGTCCGTCGGGAAGCCTGCACACACCAGTCCTTTTGGAACTGGGAGTCAAGGAACACCTGTGCAAACTCAGCAGGTAGGTTCGTCACCGTTTGTTTGGAACGGGACATTTGGTAATAACACTTTCGCATCCGTTGCTTTCCCATCTGGGGGCACACCTGTTTTTGGACAGTTTACGCCGGCACATGGTACTATTCCTGCGTTGGGGGCACATATACCAGGACCTTGGAACTCAACACAAGGATCCGTTCCATCCTCTGGAATTTCATTCTGGGGTAATTCTTTCCACAGCCAATGGAACCCCGGACATACTTCTATGCCTCTTCCATCAGGACCGGCATGGGGTAATCCGTCCCAAAGTCCGTCAAACACAATGAACACCCAACATCCTATGTCCTTCATGGGGAATCAGCCAATGATGTCTCCTCAAATGCAAAACCCTTATGCTGGTCAGGGCCACGGTTTTTACCAAAACCCAAGCCAGCAGCCAAACTTTTCCTGGCAACCTGGTGCCAGTCAAACTCCAGGACCCTTTTATCTCAGCTATCAGCAGCAACCTAAACTACCTTTCTTGGTGACGTTACACTTGCCATATTTAACAAGGTTGTTAAATGATCCTATCTGTCATGATCCGTGTTGGCCTCCTATGCCGACGAAGTTGCCTTCGGACATCCCAAAGTTCGAGGCCAAGCCTAACGAAGATCCAGGTGATCATGTGACTACTTTCCACTTATGGTGTTCATCTAACTCACTGAAAGATGACTCAGTCCAATTGTGATTGTTTCAACGCACTCTTATTGGGAGTGTCGTGAAATGGTACATAGAGCTTGAAATTTCACGATATTCTTCTTTCAGCGAACTGGTGATGGCCTTCCTCAACCATTTCCAGTTACCAGTGAGATACGACGTCGGCACAGAATTGCTAGCTAATTTCGAGCAGACGACCGCGAACCATATCTCGGATCATATTCGAGAGTGGCGACACCGAAAGAGTCTTATCAAGGTACCCGTCCCACCAGCATTCCTGCTTGAATGGTTCCTTAAGTCTTTAGTTCCACAGTTATCCAAAGACGTCGCAACTTCAGGGGTTTTCTCCAAGGAGGATGCCATCATGAGGGCTCAACAGTTTGAGCTTATCTATTCTCAGTCTGGTCTTTTGTACAACATCCTATCATATGAACCACGATCGATTCTGGATAAAACCAGACAGAGAGTCGGACCACATGTCGATGGTATAGTTGGTTCGGCACAAACCAAGCCCGCTGAGAAATTGACAAAACAATTGCAGTAGTTATCTATACAACACTCAGCGGCCAGCCAGACTACTGCTTTGGCTGCTCCTCCTACTCAAACGTCGAAAGTACACTCCGTACAGACGACTAACCCAAAGGCCAACCAGCAGCCCGAGGGGAAGAAAAAACAACGCAAGAAGAGTAAGGGGGATAAAAAACCAAATGATAATGCTGGCGAGGGCACCACAGAAAAGAGGAAGGCGAGGTATCAGTGCAACCTATGTGCGGAAGACCACCCAACCCACCTATTCCCTCGACTTGCGGAGGCCCAGAAGTTTGTCACACAGCAACAACAAGTTGTGTTGACTAATCCCTTTCAGCATGGGAAAAATTTGAATCAAGCCTCTACAAGTGTCGAGGGGGGCAGCCAAGAAAATTGCCCTCCCCCAAACAATTCATCTTCCCTGAACGTATATATGGTGAAAAGTGATGCTTTCATAATGACTAGAGCACACGACTATAGCAAACCAAGCACCCCTGAGAAAGGCAAAGAAGCTGAGATCCCATCTCTTCCTCTACAGATTGAAAAGACATTGGGTGAAATGATGACACACATTCCAAAAGGTGCGTTCAAACGCGCTTCTCATAATCCAAACGCAAGGGCCACCCAGAACTACTCTGTGGTGGAAGATTTATCACAAACCCCTTGTGCTATGTCCTCTTTGGAGGTCCTCCAAAGTTGCCATGCTCAGAGGAAAGCCTTGTTGACTGCTTTAGGCTCTACTGAGACTTGTAACCCGGGTACCATCATGTTAGATGCGACTGACTTGAAACCTCGTTTGCCTTACCACGTAGCATTCTAGATAGTAGTGGCTCATCCCACGAAAACTTTTACACGGAATATATTCCGCACGGTGGTAGACGAGGGCGCTTCGACTTGCGTTATGTCGTTAGCATGCTGGAAATCCATTGGTCAACCTGAGTTTTCCCCGTCACCTACTCTCCTCACTGCGTTCGATGGTCGTTCTTTCCGACCGCATGGCATCATTCCTTCTTTCCCTGTGCAGTTAGGGGGAAAGACTGTGTGTGTCGAAGTAGAGGTAGTTGATGCCCCCATCGACTGCAATATATTGTTAGGTTGTAGTTGGACTTATGCAATGCAAGCGGTGGTCGCTACAATCTTCCAAGTCCTATTGTTTCCACATGAAGGTCGGATAGTGACCATTGATCAGTTATCCTTCTCTCGACCTGACCCAGCTTTGGGGGCATCCACAGTTCCCATGGTTGATAATCCTCAAGCCGGTTTTGTCAACATAGGATTTGATTTGTGCCCATCGTTGATGGGTACTTTCGATTACCCACCTCCTCATGGCGATGTCAAATTTATATCGAACCACCACAAGGCTGACATTTTCCATGTTTCATCGTTTCGCACGACTTACTTTCAGGATCCGTGGACTCTTCCTTCCCCATCAGCCACGATGGATGAGACAGGGCACGCTAGCATGGCCACGCCCTTGTCGGCTACTGAAGTAGCGTACTCTTTGGTCCCGCAAACTTCAGCTACTTCTGATCCGATTCCCGCACAAGAGTTGGATCCACTCCTCGAGCCTATCTGGGCTCAGGATTCTCTTACTGATATCGATTCGTTAGATTTATTCTTGCCTTCTGATGAAGCTATAATTGAAGCAATGACTGGTCCGGACAAACCCTGGGACGATCTTCATCACAGATCATATTTCCTTCCAGAGTTACACCAAATTGACGTAGGAGAATTCACTATCACCATGACGGGAGATCAGCCTTGTCCCATTAACCTCTTAGCTACACAGGATATTTATGCTGAGGGAAATATGGCGACTATCGCTGAAACGATACCTATCAATAT
Source organism: Picea engelmannii (assembly GCA_009831015.1). Taxonomy (NCBI): domain Eukaryota; kingdom Viridiplantae; phylum Streptophyta; class Pinopsida; order Pinales; family Pinaceae; genus Picea; species Picea engelmannii. The sequence continues at coordinate 584,488 of ML786850.1, forward strand.
CTCCTGAAACCCTAGCGTCGTGGAAAATGTCTTCGTCGTAGCAGATTGCTCCCCCGAAGAGATTCAGATTTACACGGATCTTTTTAAAGAATTCCGCAATGTTTTTGCTTGGTCTTACGAGGAAATGCCAGGCATTGATCCAAAAATAGTTGAAAACGAAATCACTACGTATCTGGATGCTAAGCCTGTTCGACAGAAACTTCGTCCAGTTAATCCTAGGAAAGCAGTAGCCATTAATATGGAGGTTGAGAAATTGCTTAAGGCAGGGTTCATATACCCTATTCACTTGACTCAATGGGTGTCAAACCCCGTGCCGGTCGATAAAAAACAAGGCACGATTCGTGTCTGTACCGATTTCTATGATTTGAACAAGGCATGTCCAAAAGATAATTACCCAACCCCATTCATCGACCAGATCATTGATGAGTGCACCGGTTGCGAAGCCTTTTCATTCATGGATGGTTTTTCGGGCTATAACCAAATCCAAATCAAACTCAAAGACCAACACAAAACGGCATTCATTTGTCCATGGGGTACATTCGCCTATCGAAAAATGCCTTTTGGTCTCAAGAATGTTGGAGCCACTTTCCAGTGGGCCATGCCTTTTGCGTTTCACGACCTCAAACATATAGTCGAGGCCTATCTAGATGATTTAGCATCACGTTCTCGCAAGCGAAAAGATCATCCAACACACCTCAGACTAATCTTCGAACGTTGTCGCTACTTCCGGATTTGCTTGAATCCCAACAAGTGCAGCTTTTGCGTCATGTCAGGACATTTGTTAGGTTTCATAGTGTCAACCACAGGGATCATGGTCGATCCTCTCAAGGTGGAGGCGATAATCCAGTTGCCCCCCCCCCCACGCACAATTTTACAACTTCAAAGTCTTCAAGGCAAGGCGAACTTCTTATGACACTTCATTGCCAACTATGCCGAAATCACCAAGGGCTTCATGTGTTTACTAAAGAAAGACGTTCCTTTTTTTTGGGACGAAGCAGCACAACGCTCTTTCGACGCATTGAAACACGCCCTTACAACCGCACCTCTACTACGGCCACCAAATTATAACAAGGATTTCCTATTATATCTCGCTGCCGCAGAGTCAACCATAGGCATGGTTTTAGTTCAGGAAGATTATTCGTTTTCTGAATACGTGATCTATTACCTGAGCCGAGGCCTCGTAGGACCGGAACTTAATTATACCCATCTCGAAAAACTTGTGTTGGCAGCAGTTCACGCTGTTCAACGGTTCCGTCACTATGTTCTGTTTCGTAAGACCACTGTCATTGCCGTCGTGAATCCATTTTAGTACATGTTGACACGACGAGTTATCGGCGAAAAAATCAGTAGATGGATGGTCATCCTCCAAGAATTTGACTTAGACTTCGTTTCAGCGAAGTCCAAGAAGTCACTGGTCTTCACAGAGATTATTTCGGAACTTCCAGTTGAGTCAGGTGACATTGTGCCTGAGGAATCGCCTATCCGGGGTGATATGTTTTTGATCGAATCGTTTGATCCCCGGTATAGAGATATATTGATCTATCTCCAAAATTTGAAGTGTCCTACCTCTGCTTCTCGTGATGAGCATCGGCGGATACGCCATCAGGCCAAGAACTATCTTATACTCAATGATACTTTGTATCAGCGAGGTGTAGATTGTATTTTGCGTCGATGCCTCATTCATGAGGAGGCCGTCATAGTGCTCAACGATTGTCATACAGGAGCTTGTGGTGGTCACTTATCCGGGTTGGCAACAGCCCAAAATATTTTACGAGCAGGTTACTTCTGGCCCACGCTTATCAAAGATTGTATTGAGTCGGTCAAGAAGTGCCATCCGTGCCAAATATTCTCACGGAAGATGAGGGCACATCCAGCTCCTATGTTTCCTGTTATCACCGTCGGTCCCTTCACTAAATGGGGGATTGGTTACACTACTTGCAACCCCCCGTCAGCCAGGGGGCACCGCTATATCATTGTGGTTTTCGACTACTTCACCAAGTGGGTCAAAGCTATGTCGACATTCAAGGATGATGGAGAGACTACAGCTCTCTTCTTATTTAACCAGATTATAGCATGTTTCGGCGTCCCAAGAGAGATT
>ML786850.1:591345-623482 GCA_009831015.1 Picea engelmannii
ACATTTGATATTTTTTGCAGACGGCACCTCCTGATTCCTGATTCCTGGGCTCACTCATTCAGCATATCAGTACATATTGGTAAAGAATTGGTAATGTATTTCGGCCATCAGATGCTCTTCTGACCTCACACATTAGGGGGCATTTGTTATAACCCTAAATTGCATCATTCATGCTTACCTGGCATCAAGCCAACTCATTTCCCTTCATTGCCAAAGCCATGCTGAACAGACTCTTTGAAAACCTCTTAAACCAAGTAACCTGCACCCTAACGCATTGTTGGGCGCGTTGGAATGCTGGCAGGCCTTATACTGCATGCGTTGGAATGCGGGTTGGCCCACTACAGCCAGCGTTTACCTAACAAAGAAAAAAATTAGGAAAGTTTCCGTCGGGACGAAAAGCTTTGGGTCAGTTAACTGGAACTCCCAGCCATGCATGGCCGAGAGTTCGTCTAAAAACATAGCTCCTTCTAGCCTATAAAAGAAGGGGTAGGGTACTATTCAAAGGAGGAAAATCGTAGCAAAGAAACTCTGCCCAATTGCCGAATCCGTTTTGTCCCAACCCTTTAGCCTTTCCTCAAGCTTTAGGAGAATTCAAGCAAAGCAGTTGGAGGACCAAGAAGAGGAGGAGCCCAGGATCAGGATCGAGGAACGGTGGCCGGTCTCTATAATCATTGTAAGTTGATTCATGTTGAGATTAATAAAAAGATACTTTTCCCGTCCCGAATACATGAGTCTTGTATGTTTTATTTGATTTGTGTTTAATCTCTAATCCTCTAGTAGAACAATAGCATGCATGTGTAGTTTTGTCTTGATTGCAGGATCGCTTTTTGGAAGGAGCAGCAGAAGCAAGGAGATAAAGCTCAACGGAGGATCTACACCAACCGTCGATAAAAAGGTTAGTTGATTCTTCCCATGTGTGCATGTGAAAAAGGGTTTTAGACTCGGGGTAGAAGGTTAAAAGTAGCTTATGAAGGGTTATGATCTGCATACAAGTTTAAGCCCTAGCTTGTTAGTCCGTAGGGTAGAATACCCCACAACATGAAGTCGCCAGGTTCAAGCTACAATCTTCAGTGGTTCTAATATCTTATGCACCTTCAGAATCATAAGCTCATTGTCGTTCTACCCAGGGAAAAGTCTTCAATTTGTTACCCGGAAATGGCACTAGAAATGTTAGCACTAGAAGTCACCTCCTGATTGGGAGGGAGGTAATCCCAGTACCCATCAAAGTTTATATTTCATAGGTTGGTTTTATACGAGGTCAATGGGCGCAGACTCAAGACAGTACCGCTTTAACTCATAAAATAGGAACAGGCACGCACAAATAGGTGAGGTTTTGATTCAAATTCATTTAGTAAGTTGAGCTTAAGTATGAGCAGAGGGAAGACTTAGCAAGAAGGATGAATGAGACTACTATGGGCATCAGTCCTTCCAGCAGCTCGAAGAGAAAAAAACTCAATACTCAAGAGAAATATTGAGATCAAGATTCAGACATTAAAATATGGTGCAAGCAACACAATTACAATAGCAGGATGATCAAACCTTCATCACCCTACAACTACAACAGATCGACTGGATCTTCCATGCCTGAGCCATCCAATGTAAGAGGGAAAACACAACACAGGAAACTGATTAAAACTAGTCGTGATGCCACTATGATCAAACCTACATCACAACAACATAAATACCCTCGACTGGATCATTCATGCCCGAGTTTTATAACACAGTTGTTACAAAAAATGGATAGGAAGATGACTTTCATTAAACAACAAGTCTCAAATATAGATACGTAACCAGAAGAACCAGAGATTCCTTAAAACTTTACAATGTGGGAGCCTATCTCAACCATCGACCCTAACTAAAATATCAAAATTGCTTATATATACTAAAAATGTTACAACCACTAGGAGTGTGATTAGACCATTGCATTAACATTTTCATTCAACGCCTACTTTGTCATATTGTGTATGCCTCCTCATGTCAGATGTGAGCCAGGCGCAGTTATGTGCTTTATAGGAAAATATATCCATAAGGAAGCTTTGGATTGACAGTCTGCCTTTACGGCCACTCTCTGCATGTTTTCCATTTATGTGGTGAGATAAGTTTTCAACCACCTCTCTCACTTTCATTAACAACCTTCATCGGGATTGAAACATAGCTTAATGCCAAGGGGTTGGCCTCACACTGCTCTTGGATAGGACACCATTTAAATGCATGATTGTGGGGCCGCTCAAAGGTGGTTTGGGTTCACACTGCTTTTGAGCCCTCAATCCACCACCTTTTTCCACGTATTACTTTTTCCAAACCACGGTTTCAATTGTGGGACCGCTTGAAAAAATTATTGCCTCAGCATGATGCGTCCCCGCATTGGACTGTGGTCATCGATCTTGTGATCTTGGGAGAGGATTTACGATCAGTGGCTCAAATCTTCCCTCTTCGGATCAATGGATCATATCTTCCCTTTTCGAATCGGACGGATGAGATCCTCTTCGGGACTTCGGCCACTTTGGGAACTATAGGATTTTGGGCACTTCGGCACTTCAGACCTTTTTCTCTTAACTCTACGCTTTGACGCTTCTTGTGCAAGTCGCGAACTTGGACAACCTGTTTTCCTTGACAAGTATATGTGATAAAACCATGTACCACTCGAGTATATCCATATGATAATTTTAACTTTTAATAAATTCAAATTACTTCATTAAAAATGGATTTCAAGGTGCTATAATGAATACTTACATAGACTTGAATTTTAAACTAAAATTCACTACAAGGTTACGATGTCGATTCCCAAGATTTCACTACAATTAACAACTACATAAATAGTTTAACTATCAGATAAATGGAATCTATTTCCTCAGAAAATGTTTACTCAACAGTTCTCTAATATAACTATCAAATAGATGGGATTAATTTCCTAAGAAATTGTTTACTCGACAATGGTAGAATTTAACTATCAAATAGACGGGATTTATTTCTTGAGAAATTGTTTACCCAACAATGGTATCATTTTTTAAGGAATCGTTAACCAATCAGTGTTATTCGATTTCTCATAAATGGTTTACCAATAGTTCTATAATATCAATGCAATACAGAGTTCAATCACACAAATTTCCAAATGATTTGTCCAATAGATGGTTTACCAACTATGTTATAATATCAACGCAATACAAAATTCAATCCCACGAATTTCCAAGCAGTACACATAATATTATTTATTGGTTGTATCAACACAATACATGAACTTTATTGACTATATATATATATATATAGAGAGAGAGAGAGAGAGAGAGAGAATGTCGTGGGTTTATTGATGTCGATGCAACGTTTACCATACATGTTCAATACATAGGTTTGATAACAATACTCATGCATAACACTAGTATTCACTGCATCATGACTTAGTAGATTAACACCATATACCTTATGGCCTCCAATTTTATAAGAACTTGTTCACAAAACCTACATTACAGTTAAATGAGATCTGGATGAGTCTAATATATCCAACACAATATACAATACAGAGCATTGAGCTTGAGGAATACGATTTCGGCTTCAAATATATCCAACACAATACATAATACAAAATACTAAGCTTGAGGAATATTATTTTGACTTCATCAATACATTGTATCTAATATGCTTATGCCGAGAAATTACAGAGTTAGAAATGAGTCCTTCAACTCGTTTTTACTGTATATAATCTCTACTTCAGTTTACCTTGTATCAAGAAAAATTCAACTTCTAATTTGATAAATCCACAAGATTTTTAATAAAAAAATTCTTAAAAGAAATGAGAACATTTGTTTACTTTAAAGATAAGTATATGAACATGTAATACACACACACACACACACACACACACACACACACTGTAGATCATTTTTACCTTGATATTGAATGTTAATGTTGAGTTCCTCTTGTGTTTTCCTTGTACATTTTCAATATAAATGACGAGCTCAATTTCCACTTGCATTAGCTTTATCAATCATTGATAGCCCGCCAATTGACCACCCTACCAACTCTTATGCATACTATACTTCCCCAGGGACCCCCAAGCTGCAATGGGTTGTATGAAAGGTACCAATCTAGAAAAATGATTGAAGAGTGAAGCTTCAAACTTGAGAGGAAATATCCACCTCTTGAACACTCTTCAATAGAACAAACTCTTTAACAATCACCAAAAGAATGTTAAGCATTATGACAATCATCCAACATTAGTGTGCAAAGTCTCATTGAGCCCTCTAGATCAAGCCTCCATTTATAGGCTTTGTGGCTCAAGCCACTTGTCCATCTCATGCATAAATGTATTTATTATTATTTATTACTTACCTATTATTCACTTACCCATGTGTCACTCACATGCACAAGTGCACAAGTAATTCCTTATTTAAAAAAATAGCACCTAACTACCACATTTCATATTTTCACTCCTAGATGTTCCATTCATCTCCTCCTCATTTCCTATTTGAGTGGGTGCACATGTAGTCACTCTTTAGGTATTTATTAGCTCTCTTTAACAACTCACAAACCACTTTTCTTATCATTGTTTCTATCAGCGCACAATCAAGGAAGTTTTAGTTCAGTGGAAGAATACACTACCAGAGGATGCCACATGGGAGTCGGTTGTCGTTCTACAACAATTTCCTCATCTCAATCCTTAAGTACGGGGCTATTTTTTCAAGGTGGGGGGCATGTTAGATTCCTAACCTCCCTAACCCATCAAGTAGATAGAATAATATATTTTTATATGTAATAAAGGTCAACATTAGAAAATAATGTCTATGTAACAATGTGAACATGTCTAGTGTAAGAAGACTTAATAGAAGGTTTCGCTTCTAGAAACATCTTCCTCTAGAATGTTCTCTGAAAGATTGAAATAGTATAAAGAGGAGTAGAAAGCATGGAAGAGTTTTGTCTTGAGAATCATTTTATATTTGAGCTCTGCTCTATTGGAGGTTTCCCCCTCGAAGAGGCAAGTGAACTTGGATTTCTATATAATAAAAGTATCATTTTTGGAATTAATTGTGTCATTTTGCTTATATTTTTCTCTTTCTACTGATACTTGTTATAACAATTATGTTTCTTCTCTACATAATAAATTTGGTAGCTTACAAGTGGTTTCAGAGCACTTTGCTCTACAAATTTTAGAAAAAACAATTCAGGCTAGAGACATGTACTATTGGTGTCTTTAAAGCACGGTGATCTGTCATTCAGCAGGTAAATATATGGTTGTGGAGGATTACACATAGGAAATATAGTCAATTTCATGGGTTACTCAAAACTCACTATTTCACCTTGTTGGAAACCTATATAACCCCTATTGGTACCCCTTTGAGTAGTACCACATTAGACAATACAAGGACATTCACTCCCACATACCCTCGACTATATAGGGAGTCCCATAGGTCTCCTAAAACTAGTTATATATCATCTTATCGACCACCTGACTGTTATAGTAGCACCGAGAACAGGACTCGGGAAGAATACTCTCGTGTACATGGGTAATTGAGTAGTACGGACAAAGGTACGGTCACGCCTCCTTAGTTCGTGCCCTGAGAGAATGGGTGGAGTACTACTATTGGACCCTGCTAGTATGTCAAAGAGTTATAGAACAGGGAAAACCCTTATTTGTAGAACCCTCAAAACCCTAACCCTTGTTGTTAGAACAGAACAAAACAAACATAGAGGGAAATTTTGCCGCGCAACTTTGCCTCATGCATCGAGTTTGTGAAATTACTACACTATTTTAACTACTAAAAATTTGGGCATTTGGTCAATGTTGTAGGATTAATCGGTAAATGCAGACATAAATAGATCTCCCTAGATACACCTAGATCTAGAACAAAAACAGAATAGAATATGATGCTTTCCCTAAGCTCTAACTATTGAATTTGCTAGTTAACAAGAAATAGATAACATACCGTTTAAATTTCGCTCCCTCTTGTCATCGCCCTAGATCCACTCTGGTGCTCCTATGATATGGAATATACAAGGGAACACAAACCAACCAAAGTGAAATAAATATAGCATACTCAACAAGAACGTATGTATGTGATCAAGGAATCATACAATAAAACAAGAATAGTTTTATGGGAAAGAAACATATCATTGTATCATATTAAAATGAAAGTGGAGATTACAACCAAAAGCCTTGATGTCATAAGGTCCCCTCTCGATGTCCCTTTTCTCCAACACACACACTTTCTCCAATATTGAATGAAGAAGATCCACAATGACTTGATGAACTGAAATGAAGCCCTCAAGAATGACCCAATGTAGAATTCTCCATACAATTCTTGGCCTATTCAACCTTAATTAACCTTATCCTTTTCAATGATAGATCCCTCTTTATATAATGTGAAGGAGATATGGTTGAAGAGATTAGGATGATCCCACCAAATTAGAGAAGCGATTAAGATACAAACCATTCGGAGGCCACCTCATCTTCCATAAGATCCCCTTCTAGAACTTTTGTGAAACTTGACCTTTTCTTATCTTTTTTACATCGTCTCACCCTAGGTATTGTGCAGCCTGTGGAGACGTCGTAGCCTAGCTTTAGAGCAGGGGGATATGATAATGCATCATTGCACCCTATATATAGTGCAACCTACGATGACCTTCCTTAATATGGTTTTTGAGAAGAGAAGGCCAATCACTTTTCTCATGGAGAAAGGCTATTTTTTGGGAACATGAACACATGTTGTCAATGGATCATTGGGGTGACCAAAATAATGTGTAACAGAATTCCCACCAAACTATGAAGTTGGAACTTGTGACAGCTGAAATACTTTGTAGAATGTGTGTGTCAAAAACAAAGAGTGCACCTATCAGGAACCTGCAAACAGTCAAGCATCATCATAATAATATATCATTATCTAAGGTAGGCATTCCCATACTAAGATTACAAAATTTCAAGTGATTCATGGCCACTAAACATACATTGTAGATCCATGTCATTATGAATCGGCATAGCCACCCAGGAATACACTGTGGATCTATGCTTGAAAAATTATTCAAATTCGGACATAGCCACGAGAAATACATAGTGGATCTATGTGTCAATACAAATCATAAATACTCCATCGCAACCTAGACCAGAATGATGAGATCCAGGGTCTTCATGTCCATCATCCCTAAGTACGAATCTAACCATGTGATCACAGGTGTTGAAGTTGAACATGGTAGAAACCACTTGATTATCGGTCATTAATGAAAACCATTAACAAGTGCAAGGGAAATCACCATTGATGTCAATGACTCCCAAGGTACCCCAGTACAATCCAACGAATGTCAATAAATGAGTTGAAGTCGAACACTTGATGGAATATTCCAATCAGGGGCCAATGATGTAAACCCACTATCGAAAGTGAAGAAACCTTCCATTAAGGCATGCAGGCTCTAAGGCATTGAATGATTTCTAGGTCTTCTTCCTGGATAATGAGTTGAAGTTGAAAAGAAAAGACTCATCATAGGATGGCCTTGAAGTATCCCCCATCAATGACATGAAATATGTAACAGATTTGAAGTAGATCAAAGTATGAAGTGATTTGAAACTGACTCAGGGAAGGCCGACATGGTAGAATATTTATAACTACAGATGGTTGACTCGATAGAAGGCTTATTTAGGTTGGACTTCTCTTGAACATATGAATGAAACGACAATGGTCTTGGTAGCATTGACTCAATGAGGACCCAACTTATGGACATGTGGATGGTCAAACGAGAGAAAAATGAATTTCCCAACCCAGATACAATAATGAAGGGGGTGTCATGTTCAAGAGTGACTATTACTGCCACTAACACGGATACAGAGACATATTTCTTTGCCAATTTTCCCCCACCATTTCTGACGACTACCTCTTTATTTTTACTCAATCTTGAAGAGGATAACATATGCTTGTTGATGTAAGTTCATCTTTCAGATGAGTCCCTCGGAGTATGTTTAACGAACCCTAAGAAGGAGTGGTTTGGTCCCATATGGATCCTTCAATATTTTTTTAACGAGTCCAAAGAAAGAAAACTTGAAGCTTTTTCATGTTTAGAGAGTCTCAAAAACACTTAAATAGAACTCCACAAGGTCCTTTTTAGTAAGTTAATATGACGAGACTGAAAAAGTGATAACCTACCACTCATCAGATGTCTTTTTCAAATACTTTTACGAGCGTGAAAAGAACAAGGTCGCTCGACAATATTTTCATGTTTAGAGAGTTTGAAAAGAGCTTAAAGGGAACTCTAGGGGGTTCCTTTTTCGTATAACCTTTACGAGTCTGAAAAAGTGATAAAATTATACTCGGTTACATTCTCATCGATTTACGAGCACGATAAAGAACAAAGACTAAGCTTGGAGTTTTTCCTGAAAAACTCTAAAAGGATCTGTACATGCGACAAATGTATAAAAACAAACCAAAAAACGGATCATTGTTTCAATGTTTCACTCCTAGGAGTTTTATCTGCAAAAAATTAACCACTTGTACGGTTGTTAGGACTTTAGGGTTTGGATGAAATATAAAAAATAATATTAAATACAAATGAAAAAGTGAAAAAAGCAATAAAAATGGGTAAAAACCTCATTTCACTATTCCATTTGTCATTTCACCCAAACCTTGCTCTAAACCCCCTTTTTACCTCGATTTTCAACTGTGGATTGCAAAAGGCACGACTAGTCATTTAACAAACTGTCTCCACAGAACAGGTAATCTTCATTTTCTCAATCTTTCCATGCATTAAAATTCATTTTTCATTGGTTAAAATTAGTCTTTTGAGTTAATTTATTTAGGGCACCTATGTCGGGAAGTCGTCACGGGTGCCCTATATCGGGCCCTGCAACGATCTAGGATCGTCGCAGGCAGCCTTGTAGCTAGCCTACGATGACTCTACACTGTGTAGATGCTCTATCCTACGACGTGCGCAACCCCAAAAGTTTTAAAGATGAAAATGCCAATAAAAATTCTCCAAGGAAGAAGATAATGATGCTAATCTCTCTTTATGGTTCCATTGCAAGTTTTCCATGGTCAAAAATGTTGGAATGGCGAGAGAGAGAGCACGAGGAGGAAAACTACTTTGTCGAGAATGATCCAGGAATGGTAATGGCCCTATAGCAATGTGGGTTGCTGAAATTCTTTAAGATCCAGGGTGTGAGGGCCCAGCTGAGATTACTCGAGTACCTAGTTCACATGTGGGATGTGAACAAGCAAGTGTTTCATGTGGGTGCTCACATTATTACGATAGATATGAAGGATATCTACTTCTTAACAAGAATGTCTCATCATGGGTCCCGAGTAACACTTACAGGCAGCAGAGGTGGTGGTGCACCTATGAACCACTATATCAGTGAACAAGGTGTGCCAGGTACTTAGAATAATAGAGGGAAATTCACTATTAGAGATGTATGTGAATTGCCTCTACGGATCATCCTATATACCATCACATGAATGGCAGGGAGTGCATCTCCCCATATGGCTCTTCAAAGCTATTTCCAGTATGCACTAGAGTGTATGGAGTCAGATGTCTTCAACTGGTGTGAAGGGGTTCTCAAAAGTATGAAAAAATAACTGACCAAGTGCAAGAGTGGTGAACTGAAATAGTTCGGATAAGGTTCTATTTTGGTGTCCTTCTTCCTAGAGAGGGTCTCGGTTTTGTGCTTGCAGATAGAGTGGGGTATACCTACCCCATAGGATCCGAGAATGAAGAGGTGGGTCAACCTCATGGCACGACATGCAATCGGTCCCATCGTTAGATATAATGATGTTTTCTTTGACTAGTTGAGAACTCAGATGCTCATAGTTGACGACTATGCATATTTCGGGCTAGACTTCCATGGAGATCCAGACCTAGCTCTTCCAGAAGGTTCCCAATGGGGGGACATAGGTAAGAAGGACATTTTTTTTTATATCATGTTTTTGTTATTTTTAACGATATAAAATGTTTTTATGTTGTTTTAACCGATGACTAATCAAATGCTCTTCGATGATGCAAATGTGGGACCTTATCTTCCTCCAGGTGCATCCCCTATCTAGAGGCGATGGGAGATAGGTGTCATAGCAGGAGTAGCTGCTACCGACTAAGAGACCATAGAACAAAATCTGGAGGGGCTTACCACGAACATCCCAGATGCCTCTATAGATGACATTCTGAGGCATTATCAGTTCCACACAGTGGGTTTGTCCGCTTCCATCGGTTGACTGCTCCATAGAGTAGCACGGGAAGTCGCATGTTATAGCGAGCAGCATCCTTGATGCTCTATTGTATATGAAGCCATGTGATTCACATTTTTTATATTTTGGTCTTCGGACAAAAACACTTTTTGTAAAATTTTATCGATATATATATATATATATATGAGGCTTCTACTGGCTTACTTGTTGTATATACAAAGTGTGATTGGATTTTATAAATGTCTCGAATGTATGTCTAACACATAATTATCCAAAGCATCTATTAATGAATTTGGACATCAGGAATGTGTTGATATTCAATGTAATCAAAATGAAATTCCAAGAGGCTAATTCGTAAATATACCCTTAACAATGTAGGACTTCGAATGGAGTAAACATTACTCAACTGTAGGACTACTAACTGTGAATCGAGTCATAAAATAAGATGATGAATCCCAATTGAAATAGCATTGGTCAATAATTCGATGACTGCACTGTATTCCGCAATATTGTTAGTTGCACGACCAAGGCAAACACCATGTAGACTAATCAATTCATTTGTAGGTGCATAGATTTCCCAAGCAGCAGAAGCTAAGTTTTGAGTATTGCAACTAGTGCCATCAGCAAAGCAAAGGTAAGGTAGTGAAGAAACTGACATCTGGAAACCAAGCACAACGCAAGGTAAGCAGCTAAAGGTTGAAACCAAACAACGAAAAATCACACAAGAGTATGATACACTAAAATACAAGCACTCATGCAAAAATGACATAAGAATAGTACTTCTTCAAGTAAAGCCCATTTTTGGGTTCACTTAAAGGAACTCCATCATAATCCACTAGCTCATAAGCTCCCTTCTCCAACACTCATTTGACAATATAAGGAACCTGCCACATGGGCTTGAATTTACCGCCCCCTAGCAAATCACAATCTTGCTCATAAAGAATAACTAGATCACCTTCAGAAAAAACATGTGGCTTGACATGCTTGTCATATTGGTCTTTAACACATTTCTTTTGAGTTTCAATAACTAAGGCGGCATCACGACGGGTTTCATCTAGTTGCATCAAATACAAAAGACGCTCCTCTTCAGCAGAGGTGTTAGGGAGAATTTCAACGACTAGGTTCAAAGACGGTATCTCACATTCAAACAAAAAAATATCTTTGATACCATAAACTAACTAGAAAGGTGTAAACCCTATGGCAGACTTCATGGATGTCTGATAGGCCCATAATGATGAGAACAACATTGTGTGCCAACTTGTCTTCTGAATTGCTATCATTCGTCGAAGCATAGTAATAAGGAATTTGTTAATCGCTTCAACCTGTCCATTGGCCTATGGATAATAGGGGGTTAAGTTTTCATGGTGAAGATCCAACTTTTCAGTAAGCTCGGACATCATAAAATTACGAAAAATGTTTACCAAACCTAGTAATGATATGATTGAATATGAACAATGCTGCAGTTTTCCCGGTGTTATCAAATGTAGGCATCACCTTGGCACATTTAGTGAAATAATCCACAGCTACAATGATGTATCCATGCCCCCCGACCAAGTGAAGGTTACATGTCATGAAGTCAATGCCTCATTTGGAGAATGGACCAACAAAAACTACAGGGTGTAAAGGAGTGGGATGAGATCTTATCTTGTTATTATAAGTTTGGCAAGCATGGAATTTCTGGATGGCAGTAATGCAATCCTTAAACAATGAAGGCCAAAAATAACCAACTTGTAAGATATTTTGGGCATATTTACGTGGATGGACTAGGCGAAGTCTCTACCAAACAGGGTTAGCATCCGGGTATGTCTTAATCTCATGTACAATGATATCAGGATCAATACCTGGAATTTCTTCGTAACTCTAGGCGAAAACGTCACAAAATTCTTGGAAAAGGGATTTATAAGTGTGGACCTCATCATTAGAACATGAGGCCCTGATATGAACATTCTCCATGACTCCAGGTTGAATCGATATGTCTAGAGGGACGTTAGGTGAAATGTTACTCAAGTTCCCTTCATACAAAACATCGTGTGTTGACTCATGAACGGAAGAAATAACAACAACGGTCGACAGAGTTGAAATCTGTTGGTATCTCTCTATGGTATCACGTTCTAGGAAGAGAATGGAGTGATGATGACCATCATCCCATGCAGTATCTTCCATATACATGACCGACATGATCATCTCATCAGTAGGAAAGACACGTGGAACGGATCAGAAGATGAATCACAGAGAGAAAGAGGAGAGGGGGTTGTCGATTGAATAGCTTGATAAGTGAATTCAACCGGACTTAAAGGCATTTTGTCGTCATAATGAAGGTAGTCACTAGAGCTAGGTACTACCCATGGGTCATATGACTCATAGGTTTCACGAACAGTGGTGGAGATCATGTTAATAGAGGCAACAAAAGGAGGGGGAATATCGGGTGGTGGGATTGGAAATGTACCCATAAAGGTTGAATCTTTCAAAAGACCCATGCCCACATTCTTGTAACCAAGAGGTGTCTTCAAGATAAAGGGTATGTTTCTAGTATGAGCATCAGAATTAAAGAAGGCCAGTTTGTCGACGGTAACGACCTTTCCTTAGTGCGGGAAACGTAACACACGGAAAAGGGTGGACACAAATGCATGCATGGAGTCAATCCAACTACGACCAAGTAAGAGGTTATAATCAAGAGGTGCATCGAAGACCTCAACCTTGACATTGATCGATTTACCTTCCAACGTAATAGGCAACGAAGGAAGAACACTTTAGGGTTTAAAACATGTACCATTGAAGGCCTTAAGTGTATTGTGTGATTCGGTGATGGTAGGAGAGACAATAGTTTTCCAACAAGTAACATACATAACGCAAGTCGAGGCTCCTTCATCAATAACGATTCTACAAATATTCTTGTTTTCAACAACAACTTGGATCTAAAATGCTAATTAAGGAGGAATCCTTGGAATGTGATCTTCCAAGTCAAATATCATCAAATTAGTATCTGTAGGATCAATTCCAACAATGGCCTTTAACAGTGTCTTTCGTTGAGTAGGACAACTTTGAAGGCCTTTGAGAGCTGACATCGCAGAGGGTGCTTGTGCAAGGTCTTCTACAATACTGTAGTTTTGTGCAGAACATGAGTGAGGATTGAACGTATACTTTTGAACAACGCCCTTGGGAGGAGGGCGAATAATTGTATCGAGACCCAGTCTTTCGAGATGAAGAGGACCATTTGGAGGTGAAGTTGGGGGAGGAGGTTGAACCAATGAAGGTGGTATATCATCAACTTTCTCTTTTGATGAAGAATAGTATGTGGCTCAGGTTGTGAATGCAACTTCATTCTTTTTAGAGTCACCGGTACACATAAGAACATAAGATGAGGTAGAAAGAGAACCTTGGTCATGAATGACTAGTTGGGCCTGCTGCTGAGAAGGGAAAGGTTGTGACAAAATAGCAGGTGTAGGAGGCTTTCCGCTCCCTTGGAGGAACTTAGTAACCTCAGCATGTCTCGGACAATCTTTTGTGTAATAATCGCCACAACAAATAAGACAAGGGTAGTGAGGTTTATGTTTATATTTCTCATTAGAGGTCTATGTTTTGGCTTTGTCATATTTTTTATTTTTATTTTTTCCCTCCTTATTCTTACCCTTCCCTTTCTTCTTTTTATGGTTTTTTCCGGTAGGTGTGGATTGAACAGAATTAACTTCAACAGTCTTATCAGAGGAAGGAGTAGGAGTAGGAGTATTTTGTACATTAGAATTATTAGATTTAGGATTGGTGTGATCGGCATGCCCAGACTAGGTTTTATCATGAAAGGTGCCAATCACACCATCAACAACATGAGAAGTTGCCAAAGGTGTTGGGGTAAGATTTGTGGAAGGACGAGGAGCATCAGGGATCAAATTGTAAAGTGTTCTCATTTGTGAATAAGTGAGATCTAGATATTGAGCATGACTAATCACCTGCTCTTCAGTGACAACACCACCCATGGAGACATTATGACAAATAGGTCCAATGAGTGATTTGGTAAACCACTCAACCAATAGTTGATCAGGAAGAGGAACTTTGATTAAGAGTCTTCTCTGCCTCCACTCATGAATGTGATCAGAAATATGAGTGGATGAGGATTGTTTAAAAGAACTCAAAATTTCAGTTCTTGTCTCGTATCAAATTGGAAACTGGTAATTTGTCAAAAATTCCATGGCGAGGGTATTAAAGTCATTAAATAATCCTCACGGTAACTCGATGTACCATTTTTTCTCCAAACCCGTGAGAGTTCATTGGAAAAGTCGTAATATTATGGATTCATCCATCAAGGAGTTGGATGAACACCACAAATGAAAAGTCATAACATGAATATTTTGATCTTCTCCTACTCGACCATCAAATTTAGGAATGTCGAATAGTAACTTGAGCGGTATGATGGGCCAATAAGGAGAATGTAAGATAGGATCATTCAAAATCCTAGACAAATCAGGTAAATCCAAAGAGGTTAGAAAAGGAAATTGTCGGTTCACTTCAGGAAACTGGTAATTATGAGGGGCAAGTCTCGTAGATATACCAGTAGGACCATAAGCGCTATGTAAGTAATTAGACAGTCCTGACAAATTTGGTTGTGAAGGATTTTGAGGAAAATAGCCAACAAGGTTGGGTTGATTAGGTATGTTCCCTTCGAAAGGAACATCAGATTCAAAATTTTGACCCCAAGTGGGATTCAAAGAACTTGGATATGGTTGACCGAGGTTAGGGGGTACAAAATAATTGACTTTAGCATGTTTCCCCCGAGACGGTTGTATATTTCCTTGCAAAGGAAGATTCCAAGGTTGAGATTGTAACACAAGTATGTTTTGTCCATAAATTGGGTTATGAACTCCAAGTTGAGGTTGCCCCCCAATTTGAGGTTGTCCCCCAATCTAAGGTTTTCCCCCATATTGAGGTTTTCCCCCAGCTTGAGGTTGACCTCCAACAGGAATCTAGAAACCAAAAGTGATAGAATGACTAGTGCCTCCAACTAGATTGGATCCACTAGGGTCGGGATGATGAGATCCTCCTAACAAAGGTGGAGGAGGAACATAAGGCCCTCCAAAGAGAACTGGGTAGGTGAAGGAACAAACTAACTTGCAGTGTTATACCCAGGAGGAACAAAAAGTCCAGACCCACCGAATGGATTCTGAGTAGGGATAGCAACGGAAGTATTCAAATATTTATACCCAAGGGGAAGTGATGAATTTGGTCTAGGTGGAAGTGGTGTTCCAATTGGAGCTTGGGTGATAACCACGTATCCAGTAGAAACTATGGTAGATTGTGGGACCATAATAGAATGGGCCATATGGAAAGGAATAATTGAGTGAGAACCAACCAACAATCGGGATATCATTCGAGTTTTGCAAGATGGAGTTGTGTGCTCACCCATCTTTGATGATTATTCTAATGAAGAGCGGCAGAGCCCCACATCACAGATTGTTGAACCAGAGGAGCATCAGAAGAGGCAATGTATCTCCTGTTTAGAGCATGTCAGTAAGCAACCATTGTCCGAGAGAAGTCAACCTGCATCAACCTCTCACCCACCTGCGCTTGCCAAAGACATCCAACAATGTGTGAGCAGTTGTTTATCAGAGAAGGTTTTCTGTTACCAATTTTATGGAGTTTTTTACTTGGCCTACGAGCCTGTGAAGGAATACATTGAGTTGTATTTCCTTCATGTTTTGAATCTACCCAACTTTATCCTGACCTCAGCATTAGGAGGAAATTTGAAGGATGTAATCATTCTGCTGTTACGGTTGCATTATTTGTCATCAATAATCGACAGAGTGAAGGAGCTTCCAATTCGGAAGTTGCTTGAATGGATATGGTGGAAGTTTTCTTTCACCTAGCACTGTGTAAAAGCCAATTAGTTTAGGATTGTACATAAATAAGATCCTTGGAGCATGTGTGTCTATTTTATTTTTTAACTTATCGACTTGTATTCCTCAGTAGGGTGTTTTGAGCTTGACTCCATAGCCCAACAGAAGCCGACTAGAACTGCAAAAGGAGATCTTAGATCCTCACAAGGAGGACTATATCCCCCATGGAGCCTAATGTTATCACATATTCTTACAAGGGTATGTTTTTCCTTTGAAGTTGGTCATTGGGTGACCAGATGTGAAAGAAGGGGTTTAAAAAACCCACAAATGTGTTTTTGCCAAGGTCGTTTGTCGCATTCCTTGCAGGCTGGACATATCGGCAATCCACGAAAATCGGGACTCCAAAAGGTGGATAAAACTATTCGTCAAAGTCTTGAAATGTCAATTCTCGATGTGTCAATTGTCGACATGCGAAAGTCCCGAAGCCCGAGATTTGTGGGAGCCATTCGATCCAGTGGGGACAGGTGGCAGTTGATTAAATGATTTTGCGGAATCGGGCTTCGGGGGTTTTGAAGTGAGCCACAAGCAATTTTTGTGAGTCTCAAGATTGTGAAATACATTTGGGTTTTTCAAACTAGTGGAGCACATGGCGCCTAATCGGCGATTTCATGGTTTCGTGGATCGAGAAATCTGAATTCAAGAGTATGGAAGCTCTTGATAAGCGAAGTCCTGAATCTCCTTGGGAAGTTTGGGCCAATGGTCATAGCCCCTGGTCTTATGGTGAAAGGGTACGAGAAAGAAGGTTGGCACCCATTGCGTGGAGATGGCGACTTGGGGCCTTCAAGGAATCATCTTGGTTGTCAATTTTAAAGCAAATCCAACCGTTGATCTAGATGGGGAGATTTCACAAAATCAGGCATCGGGAGTTCTGAAGTCAAGTGTGTGGGAATCCCCGAAAGGCGAAGTCACAAAATTGCTTATGGATATAAGCACCAGGTCAGGACTCGAGGTCGTATACTGCATGGAGTGATGGAGCGGAGTTGTGTTAAAGGGATGGAGAGCTTGAGTTGGTTACAGAGAAAGAGATGCATGGCCTCGAGATGCCAGAATTGACTCAAAGGAGTCATGAACGTCTCCTAAAGCATTCATGGGTGTCAAGCCTCTTCCTGATCCCAATAAAAGCAGTTATTGAAAATGTGGAATGTGGTTGAAACCTCGTTTCACCACATAAATGGAAAGCATGGAAGAACCGGCCATGGAGGGAAGACTATCAATCGAAAGTTCCTCTGTCAGTAGATTTTCATGCAGATCCCATGTCGATCTGATCTTGCGTCTAACAGAAAAATGCAAGTGCAGCCTAACAAAAGAAGAACAATACGCCAAGCCTTGAATGCATGACCAAAGTGTGCTTCTGAAGGGAGCAAGTTGCTTGGAGTATAAATACTCAGTTGTAATATTTTTTTATGTTCAATGGTAGAGAAAAGCTCCTGAATTGTAAAGTTTTAATGAACTCTCTGGTTATTTGGTTATGTATATGCATTTGAAACTTCTTGTTTAGTGACAGTCAACTTTCTTACTCCCTCTTGTTTCCTTCTAATGTTGAAATATTTCATGATTGACCGATTCACTTGAATTATTATGACTGCATTATGATGAAAGTTTGATTATAGTGTTGTTATAGTTCCTTTCAGTTTCTTTGAGATTTGAATTTGAGAAGTTCTCGTGTTTAAATTTTTCCTCCTTAGACTGATGAGAGACATTATGTCCTTAGCAGATCTCTACATTTTCTCACCAAATTATTCCTCCTACTCACCCTTACTACAACTAACTGTATAAATTTAAACTAAGACCTCACCTGCTCATGCATATCAGTCCATTTTTCTGAGTTAAGATCATACTTTCCTGAGACTGCGCCCATTTGACCCTTTTATAACCAATCTGTGACATAAAAGTCTGATGGGTATCAGGCTTACCTTTGTAGCAATCTAGGGGTGACTTGTGGTGCTAACATGTGCAATCTCTACACCAAGACCAACAAAATAGGGTGAGTAACTCTGGTAGTCTTAATGCGACCTCAGGTTTGACCCCTGTGTGAGAAGGGCTTCCCAGAACAAAATTTAGCAATTGGATTTGAAAACTCTCCCTATCGAAGATACTATTGTGTGTTTTGATGCTTTGGAGAGTGTGCCTTACAACCTATTCCAAAGCGCTATCCTAGCTAATGTTGGTGAAAAGAATCCCTACAAAATAAAAGTTACTAATAAATTTTAAATTTACGGTGTATTTTAGAGGTTGTTGTTCACTCAAAAGGGAGATGGAAGTGAAACTGATGAAGTTATGACCTTGACCCAATAAAATGAAAAAATAAATGAATGTGCAATTTTTCAATTCAATGAACTCTAATTACAGTAGGGAGAAGGTATTCTTTGAAGTACAAAAAGCCACGAATTGCAATTTCTTAATTTTGAATGAACACAATTCCAAATAACCATGAACTACAAAATTTTCCAATTCTTCTCTTTAACAAATATTTCGAATGTAAAAAAATTCTTATGAAAGATTACTAAAAGGAATAAATGAATTTAGTTTTCCCTTTTCAAAACAAAATTAGAGGTGTAATGATGAAAGGAAAATGTAATCTAAGAAAATCAAGACATTCTCAACACAATTCCCAAATCAAACTCGTAATATAGACAAAAATGAAAAAAAACAATAAAACCTTTTATCACATGCAAGAAAAAAGTGTTTCTCAATCAACCAACAATATGGAAAGAAAAAACAATCCAAAACTTGAAACAAACCAAAGACCCTTTGTCAAACAAGCACCCAGATCAAGATCTGAGATTATATCCTTGTGACAATGATCAAAAGCAAAAAACTTGCAAAATGCAAAGAAAGACTTTCAACCACTAAAAACCAATCAAGAGCAAGCTTTAAACTCAGAGATCAATCAAACATGGGCATCAGAAGTTCACCCTAGGAAACTAAGGCAATTCTGGGTGAATAAAGACAAATTGACTTACCCCAACAAATCCTACAAGAGTCATCACAGGCTAGGTGTGGGACACAGTGTGAAGAGCTAAGGTCATCGCAGGATGCTAGCAGATCACAATGCGACGTCATCGCACTGGATTGGACAGGTAGGATGCAATGTCTGAGGGTCGTCATAGACTACCAATGTGTTATAGTGCGACTATCTCTGTAAATTAGGAAAAAATGGGAGAAAGGAAAAAAATCTAATTGAACTTGCAGACTCGGGGAGTCCAAATGGATCACCTATAGACTCAGGGAATGAAATTTATCATAAGAAGGAAAGCTAAAGGAAAATGGGAAGAAAAAAATAAAAAGGAGGTCGTATCCCCAGTATGGTCGCCAATTTTTTAATAATAATAGTTGGTAAATGTGTACATAGACAGATCCACCTAGATCTAGAACAAAACAGAACAGAATATGATGCTTTCCCTAAGCTCTAACTATTGAATTTGCTAGTTAACAAGAGATAGATAACATACCGTTAAATGTCGCTTTCTCTTGTTGTCATCCTAGATCCACTCCGGTGCTCCTGTGATATTGAATCTGCAAGGGAACACAATCCAACCAAAGTGAAAGCAATATAGAATACTCAACAAGAACATATGTATGTGATCAAGGAATCATACAATAAAACAAGAATAGTTTTATGGGAAAGAAACATATCATTGTATCATATTAAAATGAAAGTGGAGATTACAACCAAAAGCCTTGATGTCATAAGGTCCCCTCTTGATTACCCTTTACTCCAACACACACACTTGCTCCAATCTTGAATGAAGAAGATCCACAATGACTTGATGAACTGAAATGAAGCCCTCAAGAATGGCCCAATGCAGAATTCTCCATTAAATTCTTGGCCTATTCAACTTTCATTAACCTTAGTGTTTTCCATGATAGATCCCTCTTTATATAATGTGAAGGAGATATGGTTGAATAGATTAGGATGATCCCACCAAATCAGAGAAGCGAGTAAGAACCAAACCATTCGGAGGCCACCTCATCTTCCAGAAGATTCGCTTCTAGAACTTCCATGAAACTTGACCTTTTCTTAGCTTTTTGACATCATCGCACCCTAGGTATTGTGCAGCTTGCGGATACGTCACATCTCATCTTTAGATCAAGGGGTGACAATCATGCATCGTCACACCCTATGTATAGTGCAACCTATGACGACCTTCCTTAATAGGGTTTTTGAGAAGAGAAGGCCAATCACTTTTCTCATGGAGAAATGCTCTTTTTTGGGAACATGAACACATGTTGCCAATGGATCACTAGGGTGACCAAAATAATGTGTAACAATCACTGGAGTATTATTTAGACCAGAGTATAACTTCGTCAGAGTTAAAAATAAATTATTAAAAAATAAAAAAATAAAAAATAGTGGTCCCACTGACACCCTTATTTGGGACCTATCCCATTGGATTCCTCTATTCACCCTAATCGCAATGGTACCTGTCACTTATAAGAATTTTTTCTGTGGTCCCACCCAATCTTCCTGACACCCTTATTTGGGACCTATCCCACTAAATTCCTCTCTTCGCCCTAATCGCAGTGGTATCTATCACTTATAATATTTTTTTCATGATCCCACACACCCTCCCTGACACCCTTCCTTGGGACCTATTCTATTGGCTTCATCTCTTCACATTGATCATCATGGTACCCCTCACCCATAACCTCTTTATGTGTGAACTCACCTACCCACTTCTTATTTTCATACCTCGCAAATGGCCCAAACCCACAACCAAGCCCTTGAAAACACCATCATTTCCTTACCAATTGACATCGGCCATGTAATATCTCGGTTCTAACCCTTATAAAATATAATGTATTATGTAAATATGACTTAGGTTGGTGAGCCGATAAAGTTGAAAATGGGTTAGAGTGCCTAGGAAATGTAACACTTCCTATAAATTAATAAAATACACCGCTAGTTGCAAGACCGACAAGGACAAAAGAGATAGGGGGCTATGATTCCACGAGAGAGGGAGCTTGAGGGGATAAGTCTTGTTATTATTATTTTATTTACCCATAATTGATTTTATGGAGAAGAGGGGGTTACATGAGCTTCTTGGGAGGGAGGGCATGTGGCTCTTGTCTTCATGTAATTATTTAAACATCCCTTAGGGGTTGTTTTGGGGTCGTTCTTCCCTTGGTTCATCCTCTTCACACTGGTTCACTCATTCTTCTTCCTCTTCACTCACTACTGCTAGTTCATGTGCTCCGGGGTTGAGCATGGAAATGAATGGAAGGAAGAGGAGAGCCATCGTTGAATGGTTGTAATGATTTATTGATCATTCCCAAAGGGAATGGATGCATGTGTGCATGAACTTGATGGCAGTTCGGATGGAACTGTCCATAGTTGAGAGTCCTTGGAATTTCCAGTAGGGATGTTTCCTGACCAGTAGCACTAGAGCCCTGGAGAGAAATGGAATAACCTAAGGGAATGCATGGTAGATAAAAGTGTTCATTTCTTGGGGTTGTGTAGGCTGAGTTGGAAAGAGAGCTGGAAATTAGGATTGTTGTGAGGTTGGTAAGCCTAAGAGATACTTAGCCAACTACTATGTATTTAGACTTGTCCTGTGACTCTTCCTTGTGGATTCATAGCCCTAGCTCAGGGGTGACCTATTATTAGAGTAAATGAACAGCAACATCTATGGTTGGGAGGAACATCCTTGGTCTGCAGCTAGTTGGTGAACGTTTACTTGCAAAGATAAGTGCTCTCTGTGTTTTCTGTTTAATGTATTCCACTGTGTATTTAATTATCTCTGAGATATGTATTCTAATGTACCTGTTTTCTGGTTATTTGTTGTGCATGGCACATTGTTTATCTCTTTTATACTGTGACATGGATCTTGTATTATGCATGTGGTGTGCATGCTTCTAACATTATTGAGAAGTCCTTTGTTTTTGAATTAGAGATCAGAGAATTGAGTCTTGGGACTGCAACATGCCTAGCCTGTGGGTGGTTGGGTGTGTTGCAACCTGTTTAAGTGGCATAGCCCAGCCTCTGGGTGGTCGGGTATGTTACATATTGGTATCAGAGCTTTTGGTTGAAACACCAAGCCAGTATGGGCCGAGTATGTTGGTCAGAGTCTCGTGGTTGAGATCAAATTATGATCGTTAAGTTGAAAATCTCAAGAGGAATGGCGTTGCAAAATCTACACAGGAGTTAGATCGTGAGAGATCATTTGTAATGGGTTCAAAGGATTGTGACTATCCCCCTTCAAATTTGGGAGCGATCACCACTGTAGGATCAGGAGATATCTGGTATCATTGAATCGGAGGACAGGTGAACAGAGTTCATCCGATGTAAAGGAATCAAGGGTTAAGGTCACAACCATCGGATCCCATGGGAGAGAGAGATCAACGGATAGGAGGCATTGCGGGGAGCCAATTTGCATGGGAGATAATTTCCCAAGGCGGTCCTGCAATCCAAACCATGGTTTCACCAAGGGGTTACATGTCAGCATCAGGAGAATTGCGGGGTGAAAAGCGAGTTACTCCAAACCGTCGATGCATGCCCCCGCAAATTGAAAGGCATGTAGTGATGTGGAATGTTAGTACTCGAGCAACGAACCTTTGAAGAGAAGAAGTAGTCAGGGACCATCGATTTGTAGGAGGACACACGTCAACTGATCATGTACTCTGGGTGAAAGCACTCCAGGAAAAGGCGAGCAAGGAGAAGTTGAGAATTGAGATTTTCAGACCCCGGAGCACCGAAGTGAATTGCAGTCGTCTGATCCAGGAGGACACATGGAAGAAATCCATGCACTTCGGGGAAAAGTGAAGGTTGAGAGTTGAGTTCTCCGAAGTATAAAGACCCAAAGAAATCATAGTCGACGATCCGTGGGAAACATGTGTCAGTAGATCGCGAGCTTCACATAAAAACATTTCAGAAAAAAGTTGAAGTTTGAGTTTTTCGAAGTCTGAAGGCCCGAAGGAATTGCAACCATTGATCCTTGTAGCGATAACTTCTGAAGTCCCGAAATATGGGGTTGATATGGGTCATCCAATAAGGGAGATGCATGGCAGCAATTTGGTCGGTTCGAGAAACTGAAGCTTGGGAGAATTGGAAGTGTGATAGTGTGGAAACTCTCGAAGTCCCGAAGCCTGAAGAGTCAAAGTAGTGGGGCATGATGATGTCACCAGGAGGTGATGTGGACCCCGGAACTTTTGAAGTGACATGGCTTGCTGACATCACCGGGGATGACGTGGACACATGGGATGTGCGCCACGTGTCAGTAATTTTTGAGCATGTGGATGATTGAAATTCCAGATAGGATGTGACATGTCTCACCTACCTGATTGGACCACGTGTCCACTTACAATATTTTGCTATGTGGCGACGGATCGTGGACTCTGAAGAAATTACTCTGGGAGTTTTCATTTGAGAGTTGAAACTCCCAAAGCCTAGAGATATGGAGACCCAAAGTAAACGTCCACTGTCAGATCGTCCAAAGTATACCTGAACCATCAGATCAGGAGAACAGGTAGCATGAAGATATGGATTTCAGGTAAGGACCCGAAGTAAATGTCGACTGTCGAATCATCCGAAGTAGACTTGAACCATCAGATTAGGAGAACAGGTGGCGTGAAGTTGTGGATTATGGATAAGGACCCGAAGTAAACGTCGATCATCAAATCGTTCGAAGTAATTCCCCACCGTCTGATTCAAAAGGACGCGTGGAAGAATCACTTGTATCTCGAGGGAAGTAAAGTTTGAGATTTGAGAATTATGAAATCTGGAATTCCGAAATGACCACAACCGTCGATCTGGGAGATGTAAATCTAAACTGTTGGTTCCCAAGAGGTAGATCTTGGTCGTCCATTTAGAAGCACCATCAAGATCGCGAGTTCAATGGTCACCTCGCATTGTGGGGACAGGAGGTGATTGGGCTTTACAAAGTTGAGGGCGGGCCGCAATTGAGACCACAGTTTTGGAAAAAGGACACGTGGTGGCTCGAGGTGAAATGTGGGGAAAAAATTAGTTTGGCTCCAAACCACATTTGAGCGTGGCCACAATCGCGCATCTGCATGAGGTCACTGCCTAAGGTAAATTTAATTGACAATTTTCGTGTGATATGTATAGCTCTAACAAGATGGTTGCTTGCAGGTTTATCAATATTAGAGGTATAACCAGATCAATTCAAAAATAGGATCAGATGTTAGGATCATGGAGGCATGACTTTGCATTCAAAAATTGGATGAGGTACTACAAAAGAAAGAATCCTCACATGGGACATGAAGATAGAAGGTGAATAATGTCATTAATGGGCATAGAAAGGAAAAGTAAGGCTCGATAGCCTTGAAGGTAGAGATGTGTATACAATTGCAAGCTTGATGTGGAAGGAAACAAAGAGATTAATAGGTGGTGTGTGAATAATCTCTATGTGCCAAGCATAGGAGTTCCAGGGAAGGATTTGTTAGATATGAATTATCTACTATCTTAAATCTTAAATCAAAGTTCACAGTGGAAGCAAGATGCCAATGCAAAGGAATTGGAATGCTCTTCACTTCAAAAGTGGCACTGAATGAAAATAGATTTCCATTGAGAAATGGTACTAAGTGGGAAAGAATGGCTAGGTGGAACGTGACTGGAAAAGTGTTCAGACCCAGGGAACCATAGTGCAGATGAGAAGAATGGGAGCACACAAGGCATCAAGGATCTAAAGGAATTCAAGGACAACCAACTACAACATAAATAGATAAATAAATAAGTGAATTGAAACAAAAATGCACTAGAGTTCACGAAGCATACAATGAAGTTAAATTACATATGCATTAGTAGGCATGTTAACAGTAAATGCTTGGTGCATATAGATGTGTAATTTTGCATATGTACATGCTTGGATATGCATATAACATGCCGGTGAACTTATAATACTTYGTTATTATGAAATAATGTTTGAGTATGACTAAGGATGGATTATGTATTCAGGAAAAATGATATAGCAGGGTTAAATATGTGGATGTTGTTGTTGCTTATAATTTCCATCGAGGTGAAGACCCATGAGGATGGCAGGAATGGTGATCAAAATGATGAAGGGGGAAGTCTGTGAGATTCTACAAATATCATTTGGTTAGACAACAACAAGTAGGTTGGTAACAACCAGGCAGGTATGCATTTAGTTTTCGTTGATGCATACATGTTGAAGGGGATCAAGGTAAGGATTCCCTCAGTTAATTTCTAGTATTTAAATTGATATCTAATGGTCGAAGGCCCAGAGTGTGTAATTTTTTTTTATGTTAGAATGCACATAGATAAAATGTCAGTGGCATATTATGTTATGATTGGTTATGGGATCATGACCAGGTAATTCAAGAGACATACTCCTTATATAAC
The DNA here is from genome assembly GCA_009831015.1 of Picea engelmannii. Taxonomy (NCBI): domain Eukaryota; kingdom Viridiplantae; phylum Streptophyta; class Pinopsida; order Pinales; family Pinaceae; genus Picea; species Picea engelmannii. The sequence goes on from ML786850.1 coordinate 616,701, forward strand.
AATGAATATCCATAGAGCTAGTCATGTGTGAGACCATAATATGGTTGGATATGGAAAGGTCATAGCACTATGTGAGTGCTCGATAGTATCTATTGTATATATGATGTTTGGATTGCAACCTCTTTGCCAACACTGAAGAGAACTTAAGGATTATATTCTTGGTGTTGTGTTTGGGTGGAAAAGGAAGGTAACCAAATAGTTAGGCAAGTAGTAGGAAGTGTGTGGATGATGTGTTGAATCGTTAGCCAGACCTTCCAACTCATCATGGTGAAATACATGACATAGTTATGTGGTATTATGTAGTCAATGCATGGATGCATTGTGTATATGTGACCATGGGTATTGGCACATTGATTGTTATCTTATTAATTGTTGCATTATGAAAAGTCTGCGTGACTGATAATACATGAGTATGTAATGATGAGTTCATTCCAATTGATAGTTGGATTAATAGAAGTAATTGAATTATAATTGTAAACAATTCTGAGAGCACTTTGTGATTTTGTTTTGAATCATTGCCAATAAAATATATATCTTGTACATGAGATATTGACAATTTGTTTGGCCGAGGAATGTTGAAATTGCAAAAGGAAAGGGGTTTGGGATATGGCAGTGTTGTAAGCCCATAAAGAAGACCAATGCCTATTGCTACAATAGTCAAATTGTTATGAGCGGAAGCTCATGTCTAGAAGTTTTATTTTTCCTATATAAAACAGTTTTGGGAATTATGATTTGATAATTACTGACGAATTGTTTTGGTCGAATGTAAATTGAATAAATTGCAGGTAGAATGGTCTTGGATATGGCAGGGATGTAAGCCCATAAGGAATATTGATATCTATAGCTGCAGATCCAACCATTAGGACCGAAAGATCATGCTTGGAAAATTTTATTTTCCTGTATAAAACAAATTTGACATTTATGCTTGAAATGGTTATAATGATATCTCATGATGATTGTATGTGTATAATACAGATGAGATGTTGGATATGCAATATGGAAAGCATGAAAAAGGCTATTGTTGTGACATGAGAACCCTGTGTCCCTAGAAAACTTCTTGTGCAAGAGAACCTTGGTCAGGCAAGATGGATCGCCTGAGGGACTGCATAGCAAAAAAGGGGATGCCTGAGCCTGGGCCTAGAAAGTGAGTGACCACCAAAAAGAGGAGACTTTGATAGCTCTTGATTTGGATCATGCACACAATGGGTACGTCAAGGAAAACAATGATCCAAGTTAACAAGAAAACCATATGGATGCAAATCCATGAACCGCACAGATAAGTATTGTATTGGATTATGAAAATTTACTCTTACAATATGAGAAAGAATGAGAATTTTATGCACAAATTTTGAACTGACATGCTCGCTAATTTGAAATATTGTAGGAAAACAATGAATGTTGAAGATCTAGAAAATTACCAGCCTATGAGAGAAAAGAAGGTGATGTTGGAGCAACTAAATGACAAAGGCATGGAAGGAAGGAAGTCTAATGGACTTGCTACAACTGGAGTTCTGGAACCCACAACTCTGAAACTTCCTAAGTGAGTGCACTGAAGCCGAGGAGAAGTGGAACAGCCTGAGGGACTGCATGGTAAAGAAAGGGGTTCATTTCTTTGGGTTGTGCAGGGTTGAGAGGGAAGGAGAGCTTGTTGGTTGGAATTGTTGCCAGAAATATAAATTTTGAAGATCACCATACATTTTTTGGGTCGGAATGCCTATGCATACATTATTTAGGCCAGAGTGCCTATGTATATAAGATTGGGCTGGATTGCCTATGTGAATTAAGGCCAGAGGGTCTGGAATTGTAATGTTAATAACATATGAATGGTGTTGTGCACTGAGGATAGTGCCAAAATAAGGGGAGGGGGATGTAACATCCTGGTTCTAACCCTTATAAACTATAATGTATTATGTAAATATGACTTAGGCTGGTGAGCCGGTAAAGTTGAAAAGGGGCTAGAGTGCCTAGGAAATGTAACACTTCCTATACATTAATAAATTACATCGTTGGTTGTAAGACCGACAAGGACAAAAGAGATAGGGGGATATGATTCCACGAGAGAGGGGGATTGAGGGGCTAAGTCTTGTTATTATTATTTTATTTACCCATAATTGATTTTATGGAGAAGAGGGGGTTACATGAGCTTCTTAGAAGGGAGGCCATGTGGCTCTTGTCTTCATGTAATTATTTAAACATCCCTTGGGGGCTATTTTGGGGTCGTTCTTCCCTTGGTTCATCCTCTTCTCACTGGTTCACTCATTCTTCTTCCTCTTCACTCACTACTACTAGTTCATGTACTCTTGGGATGAGCATGGAAATGAATGGAAAGAAGAGGATATTCATCATTGAATGGTTGTAATGATTTACTGATCATTCCTAGAGGGAATGGATGCCTGTGTGCATGAACTTGATGGCAATTCGAAGGGAATTGTCCACAACTGAGAGTCCTTGGAATTTCTAGTAGGGATATTTCCTTACCAGTAGCACTAGATCCCTAGAGAGAAATGGAACAGCCTCAGGGACTGCATGGTAGAGCAATGTGTTCATTTCTTGGGGTTGTGTAGGCTGAGGGGAAAAGAGAGCTAGAAATTAGGATTGTTGTGAGGTTGGGAAACCTAAGAGCTACTTAGCCAACTAATGTGTATTTATACTTGGCCTAGGACCCGTCCTTATGGATTCATAGTCATGGCTCGGGGGTGACCTGTTGTTGAGATTAAATGAACATCAACGTCTATGGTTGGGAGGAACGTCCTTGGTCTGCAGCCAATTGGTGAACATTTACTTGCAAAGATAAGTGCTCTCTATGTTTAATGTTTAATGTATTCCACTGTGTATTTAATTATCTCTGATATATGTATTCTAATGTGCATGTTTGTTGGTTATTTGTTGTGCATGGCATGTTTTTTATCTCTTTTATGCTGTGACATGGATCTTGTCTTATGCATGTGGTGTGCATGCTTCTAAAATTTTTGAGAAGTCTTTTGTTTTTGAATTAGAGATCGAAGAGATGAATCTTAGGACTATCGCATGCCTATCCTTCAAGTGGTTGGGTGTGTTGCAGCCTGTTTAAGTGGTGTATCCCAGGGTCTGGGTGGTCAGGTATGTTACAATCCAAAACAAGACTGACTTCCAGAACCTCAATTCAAATATTTCTACCCTCAATTCCAATGTTCTCGTCCTCACTGCATAGATGAAATACGTGAAACAGATATTGCACACCTTTTTTGAAGAGTTGAAAAAATTGATGAGTCAATTATAGGGCCCTACCTCCTATGAACAACCTTCCTACCAACACGGCATTGACTCCTCCCGTTCCATGGCCTTTCATTCCAACCTGCACCTTCATCGTGAACTGTTTCTTCCTAAAGTTGAGGTGAAAAAATTGTATTGATCAGATCCCACAGGTTGGGTCACTTAAATGGAACATTATTTCTCCTTGCACCACATTATTGATGAAATGACCAAACTTCTCATCGGTGTATTTTATTTGGATCTTGAACAATGGCAATGGTGAAAATGGAGAAAAAAATCATGCCTAGGGTATATTTCTTGGACCCAGTTTGTTGCAGACCTATATGAACGCTTTAACACTGACACACACCATTAGGGTTGTTTGCCCAAGTTGAAATAATCAAGTATAGTGGAATAATATATAGTCGCTTTTGAGAAATTGGCTTTCCGAACAGATGACACGTCAGACACCTTCTTCCAGAAATGATTTATAGTGGCCTGAAGGATGATATCTGAGCACATGTCCTAATTGCTCGCCCCCTGACTTGGATTGAAGCTACTCACTGTGCTAAGGAAGGATAAAAAGTAGTCTCTTCCCAAAATTGAAAAACATCCTTTGCTCCTCACCCTTGACCCACACATCCATCCCCTCCTTCCACTCCTCTCAAGATCCAGAAAACACCCAGGGAATAAATGGTTGAACTCCAATTTAAGGTTCTTTGCTATAACTGTGATGAAAAATATTTTTTAGGACACAAGTATAAGGAACAAAATATTTTTATGGCCATTTACGAGGATGTTTCTAAAGATGATGTTGATGTTTCCTATTATGAATACCTACCCCAAGTTGATGATCATACACTGCCCTCTGATCCACCCTAAGTTGAGTCTCTTATATCATTGAATGCCCTCACTAGTCTCTTATCTCTCCAAACCCTTAAGTTGATTTTTTACATTAAGCATTAGAAATTTAGTATCCTAGTCGATAGTGGCAGTACCCATAATTGTATTCAGCATCGCATTGCTCAAGAGATCATGTGTTATATCCATGCAGTAAAAAAATTTCAAATCATGATTGCTAATGGGGGTTCCATGAAATGTGGGGGGCATTGTGAAAATGTGCGCTTGCAATTTGGTCAGTACCAATTGAAATATCTTATGTTCGTTATTGACATGGGAAATTGTGACATTGTGCTCGGTGTTGAATGGTTATGCACACTAGGCTTTATCATCATTGGTTTTAAGGAATCAACCATGAAATTCTAACAATACGGACAACAATATCAGTTCCAAGTCATCACGACAAGCTCTCCAGAGATCACCAATTCCCACCAAATGGAAAAAATCCTCAAAAAAGGTCATTATGGCATTATTTCCCAAATCCATTCCATTCAAGCAGTTAAGACCCCCTCACCTACTATTCATCCCGACATCCAATCTCTCCTCTCCAAACACCAATCTATTTTTAACAATCCCCAAGGACTTCCCCCTTCCCATGGCACCATGATCATTCCATTACCCTTGTCTCGAGTAGCCTTACTCCCATTGTTTGCACTTATTGTCACCCCTTTGCCCATAAAATTAAAATTGAGAATATTGTTTTTGAATTGCTAGTGATGGGAGTTATCAATCCTAGTACTAGTCCTTATTCCTCCCCTATAGTTATGGTACTCAAGAAAGAAGGCACATGGCACATGTGTCCTAATTTTTGCGCCCTCAATAAAATTACCATCAAATATAAATGCCTTGTTCATGTCATTTATGACATTTTGGATGAATTGATTGGTTCTCGGTACTTTACCAAACTTGATCTAGGTTATGGATACCACCAAATACGTATGCAAGAGGTAGATATCCCCAAAACCGACTTTTGAACTCATGAGGGTGGTTATGAGTTCTTGGTCATGCCCTTCGGCTTGTGTAATGCACCTTCCACTTTTCAAAGCCTCATGCGTCATGTTTTTCATCCTTTCCTCCATCATTTTGTCTTATTTTTCTTTGAAGATATCTTGATCTATAGTCAAACTAGGAAATCCCCTCTAGCCTATGTGGATGAAGTCTTACACTTACAGTCCCAACACAAAATATTTCTCAAACAGTATAAATGTGCTTTTGGATCTTCTGAAGTAGAGTACTTGAGCCATATTGTTGGCAAGAATGGTGTACATGTGGATCCTAAGAAAATAGAAGCTATGAAGGATTGGCATCACCCTAAAACTCTTAAAAGTTTGAGTATTTTCCTAGGCTTAACAGGATATCATCGCAAGTTTGTTCAAAATTATGGAAAAATTACAAGTCCCCTCACTATTCTCCTTAAAAATAATTCTTTTAGTTGGACTCACGTAACTCATCAATCCTTCCAAGCCTTGAAATATGCTATGTGCACAACTCATGTTCTGGAAATGCCTGACTTCACCAAGACATTTTTTTTTGAATGTGATGCTTCTAGGAAAGGCATTGAGGTAGTTCTCATACAAGATGGCAGACCTTTGGCTTTTACTACCGAACAACTATCTAAGCGACACTTGAGAAAAACCACATATGAAAAGTAAATGTTGGCTATTCTACATGCAGTGGATCTCTAGTGTCCTTACTTGCTTGGGTAGCGCTTCCAAATTAAAACAAATCATCGCAGCCTTAAATATTTCTTGGAACAACAAATTTCATCCCTAGAGAAACAAAAATGGTTGACCAAAATGTTTGGTTATGACTATATGATCATTTACAATAAAGGAAAATAAAACGTGGTGGTTGATGCCCTTTCAAGGAAATATGAAGAAGAAGGGTCCCTCTTCTCACTCTCCTTCCTTGTATCTAATTGGTTAAAGGTCGTTTACTAGGAATTGTTACAATATCCCAACTTGTCTAGCCTAATCCAACATTTGCAACAAGATATGCATGCATCTTAGGGATACTCTTGGCACAATGAGGAGATTCGTTAAAAAGGTCGATTGTATTCAAGCAAACAATCTCACCTTAAATCTATTATCACTCGAAGAAACTCCTTAGGGTTCTAGACTAAGGATGCTCGGTAACTTAAGAAATTATGAATAATCAAAGTGTTTGGAATAATCAGATAACTGAGAAGGCTTTATAAAAGGACAACTTATTGTGCATCTAAATAAACCAGTTCTTTTAGAGACCAAATATCAGTTACAGTAATGAAATAAGGTGTGAAGAATACTATTCAAGATAACCAGGTACACAGACATGTAGGGTCATACAAGATAGTAGAGAATCATTTAATTCACATTCATGAGCTACACAAGAAGATGACAGTTCTCAATAGCTAAGCTGAACTGAATAAAATTACAGAGTGGTGAACATATGAACAATACTGACATTGGTAACAAAAGAGGACTGTGATTCATATAACATAAAAGAGTCAAAGTACATAGCCAAAAAGTATCCAGGATTGAACCCTTCATCTATCTTAATTCTGTAGCTTTATAGATTTACATCACAGTTATCAGATCCTAAAACAATGGATCTGATTTTCTAAAAACAGAAAGCAAACTGTATTTACAAGAAACTAGGAGTAGATCCTCAAA
>ML786850.1:623532-673018 GCA_009831015.1 Picea engelmannii
AACTAGCCTTTAGATTTGACTTTGATAATTCATTACCTACTTATTCAAAGAGGTTTCATTCCATTCCAACTCAAAAATTTCCAATCTGAGCAAAATTTCGATGAATCTGGTCATACAGGCTTTTGGTGGTTAACTGTATGAAATTTTAAGCTTCTTATCCACCGAAAGTACTGCATTTCGGAGGTTAATGAACACGCTCATGCTCGCCTAAACCACCGAAAAGCAGAAGTTTTTCAAAAATCAAAAATTCAAAATTTTCGATTACCTGTATGGTTTCAAGGCTTCTTAGATGAAGTTCCCTTCTCCCTGACAGGGCTTGTGACTTCCTCTTGATGAATACCAGCCTATATTTCTTCTTCTATGGAGGTGGAAACTTGGGCTAGGGTTTCCAACTTTGTATTCTTCTGAGCTAGAGGTTGGGATTCTTTCATTTTTAATCTCAGAAGTCTTAGCTGCCTGTACAGCTCCATGTTCTCCCTTATCAATACCATGTTCCTGTCTTTGATCTTGTCATGTTTTTCCTTGATATTTTTATTAATGTTATGAAGTTCTTCATTTCTTTTTGTCAATTATGTATTTGTCTTTTTAATAACCCTTATTAAAACTTCCATTTCGTAGATTTGTTGCAGAAGTTTCCTCACTTTCTGAGTCCTTGAAGCTTTGGGTTTTCTCAAAGAAGCTCCTACTAATGATTGATTTTGTTCCTCTGGAGGAGTAGGAGTAGGTAGGTTTGGGTATTAATCATCAATTGTATCAGTTTGTTGCTCTCCTTGTGCCTCATTATGCTTTGGTTCATGTTCAAAATCTGAATATGGGAGGTTTAAAGGATTATCCTCCATGGCCAAACCTTCAGCCTTTTCTCCTTCCTCAAACTGTAATTTTCTCTTTGTTCTCTTCTTCTTGGCCGAGGAAGATTCTGCTTATTGTTTCAAGGGTGAAATAGCCCTTCATTTCCTTTGACTACTCTTGGGGGTAATAGCTTTCCTTGTGGCGGTCTTCTTTCCCTTGTCCTCTTGTAGTTTGTCAGTTTGGAATTCATTCCATAAGAGGAAGTAATTCCATGCAACCTGCTTCTTCTTCAGAGACTCCTTGATAAGAAGAGTAATGAGTTCTTGATGGGATAGTCTGCTTGACACCTTAGTGGGCTTAACTTTTACCTGCCTGGCCATTTTGGTGAGAGTCTTGTGGAAGTAAAAGGGTAGATTAATTAGATCTCTGCATGTAAAATGGTTTAAAAGCTTAAAGTGATAGAAAATCACTCTATTGTACCGCCCTTCACATCTTATGTAAACAAATATTGCTTTCAACAAGGACTGCCACTTTGGTTCCAAGTAAGACATTGGAATATCCTTTTTCCAGATCAAATCTTTGTGTACAGGCAACAAGTATGACCTAAATTTGATGTTTGAAGGTATGGTAGGCTTGAACCAGCAGTCTCTTGACCTAGGTAAACCTATATACTCAACAATTAAAGATTCATCAATGATAAACTCCTCCTTTCCTATTTTAGCAGACCTCCCATCATAAGAAATGGCAAAAGACTCGAACACTTGTTAATGAAAATTGGTTAATTTTTCACAATATGAAAATACCCCATCCTGTTTGAAGAATTTTGCCACCTCCGGGTGAGCTTCTAGCTACCAAACCCCATCAAGTTCATCCCTTAGGTTTGGTCCAGATTTTGACATTATGACAAGGCTGACGTGTCCCTCAATTTAAGAGATGTGCATGCAAATAGGAATAGGACTTCAATCACTCATGCAATCAAAGGGTATGAGTCTGGTCAAAGAATCTAATTCGACAGACAGAGGATATGACTCAGCAAACAGAGAGTGTTTTTAGGCAACAGAATCGATGACAGAGGATTTAACTCAGAGCTAAATCAGGAACCAGGTGTATAATTCGGAGTAAGAATAATAACCATAGGTATGACTCAGCATCATGATTTAACCAAAACTTGATTCAAACAACCAGTAAACTAAATTTAAGCCGATATGTATTTCCAGGTAAGATACAATATAGAATTGCATATGACCGAATTGAAACTACCCGATGACTGGGTTGAATGATTCGGTTTGACACTTGGACGATTGATCGATCGTTGAACTCGAGACTTTAATCACCAGCTTGCCATAGTGAATGGGATTTTGAACTCTCCTAATGTGCCTGGTTGAGAGAATCACGAGATTATGATATAGATGACAGCTCTCAGACTCAAAATAAAATTAAAAGGAAATTAAACATAGCTAAAAATAAATCATCATGATCTTGTAATCTCGTGGTTGGCAGTATTGAAAATCCACGTGATGTATCCTTTCTGTCATGCAAAATATCATATGAGTTTTTGTGCCTCACCGAAACCTAATGGCAATCTGACAGATGAAGGCTGAGAGGACATTTCAGTATTAATTCATCAATGACCTCGAGAACTCACCATTTGACATGACTTTTGGCGATTAGAAGTGATGATCACGCTCGCTTGACATCGGGCTCATGTGAAAGCACGAGTTTTTCCTTTGCACATAGAAATGTTTTTGGTGGTTAACGGGCCTTTTGTTTCCGCTTCTTAACCACCAAAAACCATGACTTTCAGTGGTTAAGAGCCATTTTTTAACCCCTTTTACCCATCGAAAACCTGAGATTTGAAATTTTGAATGCCAAGACCAAATATGATACTTCTTCCAAGTTTACATCCAAAAAGCAGACCATATAAAATACCTCAAAAATTTAGAAATGAATTTTTGACCTGTTTCTATTACCTAAAACTGAAATCTTGTCAGTGCTATCTTAGGAGATAACAAAATCCACATGGGATTGGTTTCGATTCTGCAACAATTTCTTCATCTCAATCCTTGAGGACAAGGTTGTTTTTCCAAGGGGGAGGGTGTGTTAGGGTCCTAACCTCCCTAACCCATCAAGTAGATAGAATAATATGTTTTCTATGTAATAAAGGACAACATTAGTAAATAAGGCCTATGTAATAATGTGAACATGTCTAATGTAAGAATACTTAATAGAAGGTTTCACTTTTAGAAATATCTTCCTCTAGAATGTTCTCTAAAAGATTGAAATGTTATAAATAGGAGTAGAAAGCATGGAAGAGTTTTTTCTTGAGAATCATTTTGTATTTGAGCTCTGCTCTGCTAGAGGTCGCCCCCTCAAAGAGGCAAGTGAACTTGGATTTCTATATAACAAAGGTATCATTTATGGAATCAATTATGTCTTTGTGCTCTATATTTTTCTCTTTATGTTGATAGTTGCTATAATAATTATGTCTCTACTCTGCATAATAAATCTGGTACCTTAAACTTCATTCCATTCCAAAAGAATAGTGCTTTCATATATGCATTCATCTTCTTTACTCTTTGATAAGCCATATAAAATGCTCTATGAGCTTCTCTTATTACTAAGTTTAAAATTTCATCACTTGGCGGTACATAATTCCTTCCGCAAAAATAATAATAAATCATCGTCATCCAATGCATATCCTTCATATTTCAAAATTTTCATCACTTAATTCTCTATTTCTAGTTTAACTTATTTATACCATTCATCTTATAATTGTAACTTCAATACCTTTTTTCATAAATTTACCTCCAATGTAAAAATCAAGAATATACCTGGACTACGACTTAAAACATCTACCACTCTATTTATTGTTCCTTTAATGTATGATATATCAAAAACATACTCACTTAAAATTTTGACCACCTCCTTTGTCTAGCATTCAAATTACTTTGCATAAATATATGTTGAATTCCATGGTGATATGTCTTCATCTCAAACTTTCATCCAACTAATTAATATCTCCAAATTCTTAATGTATGTATTATTGTCGCAAATTCCAAATCATGTGTTATGTAATTTTATTCAAGTAGTTGAAGTTTTCTTGAAGCGTAGGCAATCACTCTACCTTTTGCATTAATACTTCACTAATCCTTCCTTTGATGCATCTGCACATACAAAAAAATATTGATCCATATATGGAACCTTCAATATAGGAGTCATTGTCAATCATTCTTTAAGCTTTTGAAATGCTTCTTCACATTGATCTAGCCATATAAATTTCCTCTTCTTCTTATGTAATTCCATAATAAGATTAGTAAACTTCAAAAATCGCTCTACAAACCTTCTATAAATATCAACCCAAAACCATAAAATTTCATACTTCATGCAAATTAGTAAGCGTCTACCATTCCATAATTGTCTCTATCTTCACTATATCTACCACAATTCCTTCTCCCAAAATTATATGTCCCAAATAATGAATCTTCAATTCATAAAACAAATATTTAGAGAGTTTACCATATAACTTATTCTCTCTAAGACATTGCAATACTTGTCTTAAGTGATCTCAGTGCTCCTCGAGTATTCTGGAATATATGAAAATATCATCCAAAAACACTTGCATAAACTTCTTGAAATATTCCATTCATTAAACTCATAAATATGTTCGGTGCGTTTGTTAATCCGAAAGGTACTACTACAAATTCATAGGGATCAAAATGTGTCTTAAATATTGTCTTAGGAATATCAGCTTATTTTATTCTCAATTGATGATATCTTGACCTTGGATCTATTTTAGAAAACACTTTAGCTCCCTTCATTTGATCAAATAAATCATCTATTCTAGGCAATGAGTATTGATTTCTTATTAATTCTTTGTTTAATTGTTGATAATCAATGCAAAGTCTCCATGATCCATATTTCTTCGTTACAAATATCACTAGCACTCCCCATGGTGATATACTTGGACAAATAAATACCCAATCCAAAATTTCTCGAAGATGCATTTGCAACTCTCAAAACTCTTGAGTTTTCATGTGGTAAGGATTCTTTGTGATAGGTTATGTTCTCGGTTTAAGTTCAATCGTGAACTCCAACTCTCTCTTTTGTGGTGATCCCAATAATTCCTTTTAGAATACATATGATAATTCCAATAATACATGATATTTTTCTATAGTTGATGTATCCCCTTTCTTGTCCATGGCTTATATGAGATACAATTTACATCTTGTCCTCGTATGTTTCTTTAGTTGCAACACTGAAATAAATCTTAATGGAACTCCCATATTCATCCCCGTTGTAATTCTTCTATGTCCTCCATCATCTATGAAATAAATTTTCTTAGCTTTACAACCCAATATTGTGTCATGACTTTCCAACCAATCCATTCCTATTACTACATCAATGGATCCCAAAGTAGTTTACTACAATGATACTTGTAGTGTTCTCCACTACTAAACCCATAAAAAATTAAAATTTTTGATACCATTAAACTAAATGCATCTAACAACATTTCCAAATGAATATAGCTAATTGTACTTATACACAGCAACATATAATTCACTCAAAGAAAAGAGTACTACACAGCAACATAAACTATGAATAAAAGTGAGACACAAAGATAAAACACTTATCTTTTAATAACAATAGTGCAACTAGATGCAAAGGATGAACGTTCCACCCAACCATAGACTTTCTAATCCAAATCTCAACAGCAATTCACCCTCAAGTTGGGGTTAGGAATCCATAAGAGAGTGTGTCTCTCCACTATCCACTCATAACCCGAATGTTCCCACAACCAACTGATTTTTCCTACAACTATCCCAATCCTCCAACTCTCTTCCTCTCAACCTACACAACCCAGAAATGGGATCCCCTATCACTACAAACAATCCCTCAATCCTTCCCACTTCCCTTCGAGGCTCCAACACAGTTTTTCCATGAATCTCTCTTGTTGGGGACTCTAGGGATGTCAGTTGCAAGGAAAAATGCATAACAACAAGCTCACTACAGGTAGAGTAATTTATCTCACACAATCTCACTTTGCAAGCCTAACAACATGCTTCTTCATGCATTCTACAGCTCCAAAAATAATTACCACAAATGCTCATTGTGGCTACCTTCAAGCTTTCATTCTCCCCTCTCCCTTGTTGTCCAAAAATGGGTTGTAAAAATTCCCTTCTTTTTCCATACAAATTTCCCTTTTTCCCCAAAGCAAGTTGACTCTCACTCTCCCCAATGTTGATTGTACTTCATCCCCATGTTCTCAATAACTAAGGGATGTGACTTCGCAAACCCACCCTCTTACATGTATTCAGTGATTGGGATCTCATACACTCAAGGGGAAAATTAGAAGGTTCACTCAAAACAATAAATCTAGAAATGGTTTGGGATTTAAGACATGTGAATAAAACTCCCTTATACCCCTCCTCTCTTGTGGAAAACTCAGCCCCATGACTCTATCCTTCTCCATCTGCAGTCAACATCACATTTTATTTATTATTTTTTATATACAATTTTTACATATTGCATCACTTGGCCCATGGCTATATGTCATATCTACAATATACATCATCAAAATTGGGGATTAAAAATAGGGATGTTACAATACTCGGGTTACATATACACCAAGTTCAATCTTACAATCATTAACTACATATCCTACTCCTTGCTTAACTCTATAAACCATTTCTACTTGGTTGAAATCTTCTTGATCAATTGCCATCTCATTTAATCTTCCCAATGCATTATGAGAAACAAAACTTTCAATTGCTAGTGGATCTACTAATAATGAAAAATTAATATCATTAATCTTACTTGATGTATAGTATAGTGGACTAATGTTTGGATTAACATTTGTTCACCATTTCCTGAATCTTGTGAGCTTTACCCAGATCACCCACTGTGGTATTACTCCACTCCTGGCTAACTACGTTATATACATGTGTACACTCCCTCTACAAATGTGGTCCTCCACATGTTCAACATTCCCTTTCAGGTGTTTGATTCTGATTCTCGTACTAAGTGAAATTATCTCTACTACTATGTGATGTTTGTCAATTCCACTACATTGATATACTATAAGGTGTCCACTAGTTCCCTATTAGTTGTCTCTGAGTACTCGTCACTTTTCCCCTTGGAACATTAATGCAGCCAACTACATGTCTCGATGTACTAGTTAATTGTGATACATGTTTATGTACATCTAATCTTGAAGGTCCCAATGGTCTAAACTATCCACCACCTATAATTTCCTCCTCAACTATTATGGCCCTCTAAACTAACTCATGCAAGGTGTGTGACATTAGTATCCTAACCTTAGACTTGATGTTATAGTCCAGTCCATATACAAGTTTGTTAACCCAAAATTTATATGTGTTTAGATGCGACACATACCTCATATTCAGATATTGATCTTCCATTTTGTCTTAATGAGTTGAACTCATTTATTTGTCACTCGATAAACTCCTCTGAGAGATAGCGCTCTCTAAAGCACTCTTCAAATAAGTCTCATGAAATTTCAAACACATCCATCCCTAAATATCGCAGTAGGGTCTTCCGCCAAAGTGAAGCATTTCCCTTTTGTTGGAAAATACTCGTTTGCACTTTGAGATTATAGGTGTAATCCCTCAGTGCCATATTTTCCAACCATGCTTTAGTCACCTATCCATTAGTAGTGATTCAAAAAATCCTTAGTTGTTGATAATTTAAAATACACATAAACATCTACTTGATCTTCAAAATAAAATGATCACCTAACTGTTTGCAAATTACATGTGAAAAAACTTATCTAACCAAATCCACTTTAATGATAAATGACTTGCAAATAATTGAACATGAAATGAACAACAATATAATCACATACACAAGTTGGAAAAAAACAAAGTTCACCCAATTTGGGATACCTCTCTGGGTTCGCTTCCAATAGAGACATTTTTTATTAATGATCAAATGATTGTGTTTTACAATGACCTTTTTACATGTTGTTCAAACACAAAAACTGAGTGCATCGTTAAATTCCTCGTGAAAAATTGTTCAAAATTGATATAAAATACTTGAAATTTCGTCAAGTTACCCCTCGGCACCCTTTATGGTGTTACCTCAAATTCCTTGTACCTTCAGCATGCATTACGAGACAAAAAATCTACATTAATTGTGTCTATAGCCTTGGGTCATGTGCCATTAAATAGAGAATGGGCCCCTTAACCACCTCTGAAATCTGTGGTTGGATTTTAATATAAATTTGTTAGTTTGTTTAAACAAACCGTGAGTTAGGGCACGATGGTTAAGTTTGTTGAGTTATAAGTGGCAAGTCAAGGGTTCAAGTGATCCAGATTTTATGAGCAGAACAAAATGAATACAGATTATTAAAATATGCTTAACATAGAATAACAGAGATATAGTAAAATTGGTTTTCTATTCAATAAAGAAATAAGCTAAAACTGTAAAATGCAGCAGAAAAAAAGCTTGTTGGAATGGTGGCGGCTTATATCTTAGAAGAGATGTGACAGTTGCGCTCATTCACAAGAATATGATTACAATAAGGCTCTGAATACCTTTCTACAATAAACAGGAATGTCAAAAACCCTAGACATTCAAAAACCTAATCCTAGGAGATGAAGCACCAAAAGTCATGTGGGCCCTGTTTGGGTAAGTTAGTGCATCAACTTCCCGGGGTCGTAACTTTTGCATATGATCTCCATTTTAGGCTCACGATAGCCCGTTCGAAAGGTATATTCGAGGGCTACACATTTTTCTACTATCTATCAAATGTCAATTTTTATTGTGGCGATCCCTAAAAACATTGTTTAGGGCCTCAAAATGGCCCTGTAAGTCTGGGACCCGAAAACTAGGAAAACAATGCCAAACTGGAAAACTACCAAAATGAAATAGTTGGAATAGGTAAGAGGCCATTGATATACATATGGATCAATCCTCCCCCCTTAAGAATCAATGGTGTCCATTACATTGAGTTTCCCCATCAGATGAGGAAATTTCTGTTGAATTTGGCCCCGGGTGAGCCACTTGCCTTGGTGTAGGAGCTGCCCTTCTTTGAAAACTCGATAAAGTTGGATCCTTTGTTGTTGGGTGCCCTTGATATGTGTGTCTACAATATAATCATTGGATGCCTATTGCATGCAGTCATGGTTGAGCTATGTTGGTGTCGACTTCTCTATTATCTCTTAGGTGTCCATTAATGGTGGGAAATATGGTTGAATGAGAGCCACGTTGAAGACTGGGTGAAGGCCAAGGAAAGGGGGAATGTTGAGCACAAAATCATTGTCACCCATAGCCTTGGTGATGGTGTATGGCCCATACCGGAGTGGGAAAAGCCTCCGATGGGGCCATGTAAGGCGTTCTTTCTGCAAGTGCAACCAAACTTTGTCGCCCACCTGAAACTTATGTGGCACCCGGTGTTGATCATGGTAATGCTTGTACTTGGTATTGGACTTCTGTAAAATATCCTAAACCCGTTGGTGGATGTGTTGGATCCACTTAATGAACTGGGTGGCTTTGTCATCTTCTGGTATAATAGGGGACGAGTCAACCAAGGTGGTCGACATGGGTAGTGCAACATCCATGGGGCCCAATTGTTGGAATCCTAACCCCTGCTGAAAGGGGTTGTGGACAGTTGAGATATGCAGGCTTGGTTATAGCTATGTTGGACATAGGGAAGACTCTCATCCCATGTGTGGGGGTTCTTGGAATTGTACATGCCCATGATACGTACGATCATCCGATTGATGACCTCAATTTCTCCATTTGTCTGGGGGTGGAAGGTAGTCAATTTGGTGAGCTTGGTATCCAACAGTGACCAGAGGCTCGACCAGAATGTGTTGAGGAACCGACTGTCCTGATATGAGACAATGGTTTTTGGGATCCCAAATTGTACCTAGAAGAGTTCAAAGAAGATCTTGGCAGTGGCCTCTGCAGTGATGTTCTTCTTGCAGGTGACTAGAATTGCCATCTTGGAAAAGTGAACAACAACCACAAAAACATAGTCATTGCCCCTCTTGGTGGACGGGAGGCCCAACATGTAGTCCATTGAGATGGATTCCCATAGATTTTTAGGAGTAGGAAGAGGGGTGTACAAGCCCTATTTCTTAGTGGTCGGTTTGGGAATAGCTCAGGAGGTGCAGGACCTGATATACTTGTCGACATATTATCGAAGTTTCGGCTAATAGAAATGTTTCTGCAGCACTGCCACTGTCTTTTCGATGCCAAAGCCTCATGCCACTCGACTGTAGTGAGAATCCCATATCATCTTTTCAAGCTCGATTGATGGAATGCATAGATGGCCCAGAGGACACAACAACCCGTCTTGAAGATAGAAATTAGCGACCACTGATTTTTCTCTTAGTGTTTGGTAGGTGGTGGATAAGTCAGGGTCTATCTCATAGAGGTGGGGCCATCTAGAGGTCTCATGGTTGCAATATTCTAACACCATGGTGAGTGCCACAACTGGAGATCGGTTGAGGCAATCAGCAACTCAGTTGGAACTTACTATTTTATACTTGATGTTGAGGTGGAACTGTTGTAAGTATGTGGACCACTTATGGCGGCGGTCATTCTGCAATTTTCCTTGGGTCTACATGAACTGTAGTGACTTGTGATCAGTGTGGATGAATGTCTCTTTCCCTAGAATGTAATGTCTCCACTAGCAGCAAGCTTGCACAATGGAGTACATTTATTTTCCATAAGTAGGGTACTTGCGAACAGCATCTGATAGTGTCTCACTATGATACGCCATGGGGTGGTCGTGTTGAGTGAGAACGATGCCCACGGCATAGTCTAAAGCATCTATCTCAATCTCAAAGGGATGATGCAGGTCTGGTAATGAAATTACTGGGGATAAGAACATAAGTTTTGCTTGAAGTCATTGAAGGCTTGTTGTTGGGATAGGCCCCACACAAATTTTTCCTTACCACCACCCCTAGTTACTTGGTTGAGGGCCCATTCATTATGAGAGAATCCCAACACAAACCTACGGTAGAAATTGGCGAGGCCCAAGAAGCTCTGAAGCTCAGTGAGTGTGGTTGGGGCTAGTCAGTCATGAATGACCTGGATCTTGGTTGGATCCACATGCACACCATGTTGATAAATGATGTAGCCTAAGTAATGGACCCTGTCAATGTCAAAGGATCATTTTTCCAAGTTTGCATATAGTTTGTGTTGTCGCGGGGTGTGCAGAACCTATTGAATATGTTGCAAGTGTTCCACCCAAGTCTTGTTCTATATGAGGATTTCATCCAGATACACCACTACAAAAGTACTGGTGAAAGGTCACAAGATAATCATCCATCATCCTCATAAAATTCCTTGGATCATTTTTCAAACCAAAAGGCATGAACAACCATTCAAAAAGACCTTATTTTGACTTGAAGGTGGTCTTCCATACATATGTTTTTTCTATTGGGACCTGGTGGTAGCCAGACTTCATATCAATTTTACTAGAGTATTTGTCCCACATGATCTAATCAAGGAGGTCGTCGATTCGAGGAATCGGGTACCGATTTCGGACTATGATTTTATTCAAGGCTCGGTAATCAATGCAGAGCCGCCAGGTCATGTCTTTCTTCTGCACCAGTACGATTGGCGTCCCACAAGGCGATGAGTTGGGACGGATGTTCCCCTTATGGAGTATTTCTTGGATCTACCTATTGATCTCCTTGTTTTCTAACAGAGAGTGGCGGTAGATCAGCCCATTGGGTAGTGTTGAGTCTAGGGTCAAATTGATGGGATGCTTGACATGGCAGTGTATAGGTACCCCTATAGGAGAGGAGAAGATATCTGAGTATTATTCCATGATCTTATCCACTTTCTTTTGTTGTGTGGAGAGATCGGTTGTGAAGGCCCTAGATGTGGTTGCAATATTTCACTTACTCTGAGAGCGAATCACAAAGAAGACAAAATTTCTCGGTCTGAGAGATGACCTTCTTGCATTTCTTGGTAGAGATCAAGGAAATAGCACTAGGAGGGACTGCCTCGGGCATCCTATACAATTTCATGTTCAAAGTAATAATAACGTTATGAGGCCTAGACTCATATACAACATGATGTTTCCATAAATAAGTTTGGCCCAAAGGAACATTACAAACTTTGAGAGGAGCAACATCACACAATACCTCGTCTTTGAAGGGCTTGATGTCATACGACATTTGACACTATTGGTTGAGGTGGAGATCGCTTCCTTGGTGGAGCCATTCAATGGTGTAGGGCTACGGGTGTGGCATTGTCAGCAAGGCCAGCCGCTTGACGAACTCTGCTAAGATGAGGTTATTCTGGCTACCGCTATCAACGATGAAGTGCAGGAGGGTGCCTTTTACCCACATCTATGAATGGAAAAGGTGCTCACCTTCTTCTTGCTCGTCCAGTTCACCTGGATGGAGCTTGGTGGTAGAAACAGTGGTACTAGATTCTGCGTCAATGATCTGTCTTCCCCTTTCTAGTTTTGAATCAGATTCAAAATCCCCATATAATCATAGGCTTTCACTTTGGCCACCAGTGACTACTTTGAGCAACAATCAACAGTGTTGTGCCAAGAGCTCTTATGAAATTCACACCACTTCCTGGTATCCTTCTTTGTCTTTCCGGTGTCCTTCTTTGATTGCAGCTTGGATGGGTTGTCTTGATACTATCCATATTTTCTCTGTCCTTTGTTCTGTAGGTTGGGGTCATTCTTTCCTGGTTTTCGCTGCGAGGGGTTCCCAGGCCCAAATTATCACATCTTTTGTTTGAGCTTCTGCTCAATTTTGACGGCATATCAATAGGCCGTGCCCAAGGACGAGATGTCCAGAAATTCCATTTCAGTCTGGATGTATCTATCCAAAGAAATGTGATACTTGAGCATCAGATCTCACTCTGGATATTTGATACCCACCTTGGTGCACAAGGTATGGAAGATATTTGTGAAATCTAGCAGTGCTTAGTCTCTTTCTTGTCATAGTGTGGTCCATTTGGTATACAAGTCGTCATAACTTTCGATGGGGTAGTATTATTCCTTAATAGCATCCTTGAAGAATTCCCAGGTGGTCGTGACTGTAAATAATGAGGGTTCTTATGTTTCCTTTTGCTCACATAAAGGTTTCCACCAATATTTTACATGGGGAACGGCTTTGAGGAGCACAAAAGTAATTTTTTCTCTATTTGAAAAGCTATGGATAGAAAGATACCCTTCTAGTAGATTCAACCACTTGTCTACAGCATTTGCATCTATCTGACCTTCAAATATAGGATTATCGAAGTTGATTTGTACCTTGAAGGGGGCGGTGCCTCTGCTCGAGGAAGATGCATCGCTTGTTGGTAGCCGCCAAAGGATTTGCGCGAAACTATCCATCATCTCGTTCCTATGTTGCATGGGGGCTTCCTCGAGAGACATTTTGAAAGGATCTTATGTCTCGTTATCTTTCTTTTCTCCTTCCATGAGAGGTCATTTGGGCGTGCAAGAGATTTTGTCCTCAAGAGAAACAAGCTCGAGACCCAATTCCTTATACGCTCACCTCGTTGGGGACATGCATTAAGACGACAAGGAGCAAACCGCTCTGATACCACTGATCCAGATTTTATGAGCAGAATGAAATGAATATAGATTATTAAAATATGCTTAATATAGAATAACAGAGATACAGTAAAGTTGGTTTTCTATTAAATAAGGAAATAAGTTGAAACTGTAAAATGCAGCGGAAAACAAGCTTGCTGGAATGGTGGCGGTTTATCTTTGAGAAGAGTTGTGATGGTTGTACTCATTCACAAGAAGATGATTACAATGAGGCTATGAATGTTTTTTTACAATAAATAGGAATGTTAAAAACACTAAACATCCAAAAACCTAATCCTAGGAGATGAAGCGCCAAAATTCATGTGGGCCTCGTTTGGGTAAGTAAGTACATCAACTTTTCAGGGTCATAACTTTTGCATACGATCTCTATTTTTAGCGCACGATAACCTGTTCGAAAGGTCTATATGAGGACTACACATTTTGTCGTTATTTATCAAAGTTCATTTCTGATTGTGGTGAGCCCTAAAAACGTTGTTTAAGGCCTCAAAATGGTCCCACAAGTCAAGGACCCGAAAACTAGGAAAAAAAATTCCAAACTGGAAAACTACCAAAATGAACCAGTTGGCATAGGTGGGAGGCCACTGACATCCATCTTGATCATCGAGCCCCACCACCGCTGCATTTTGTGGTAACATATGTTATAGTTATACCTCTCAGTGTTTCTAATAAGCCCTTCCGTGAATAGATGTGGGTCATGTGGTATGGCAACTGACTAAGGGTTAGGGCTAGGGTCAAGGGCTTAGGCCCTCGGCCCTTTAGCCACCCAATGGAACCTTAATAATAATTAAAATATATTGTTTACCACATCTATGTTAAGACTTATTGTGGTGGTGTGTTGGTGTGGAGGAATTTGTTAAGGCTTGGAAGGTTATGGAGGTTTCGGGTTCGACCCATGTAGACTCCATAGCTTTTAATACATATTAACCAATATTGGCCAATGAGGGGTTGCCACATGGCAGCCTCTCATTGGCTCTTCAATGCCACATTTCATTCAATAATTGGACCACATGTGCACCATGTGTCAACCTGTGATTGAACAACCTGGACGTACGATTTGCCCAATCAACTGCCAATAACCATGTGCCACGTGTCACCCTCGCAGTGGTGACAGATATCACCTATTTTTCCCATGTACTTTGACCTTTGACATGTTTGATTGGAACTTTAACTACTCATAACTTTTTCATAGAAACTCTGTTTGAGGCGAAATTTGTGTCGTTAGAAAGATATCATCGAGATCTATGCAATGATGTTATTTTTTGGACGATTTGAAGCATTTGAATTTTTAGCATTTATGAACCATTCTATACCTTTGTGGATGTTCTGGATTTCTAGACCTCTGTGATCATTCTCGGATCCTCCGGGATCAAGTAGAGCCCCAAAATTTTGTAAAATTTACTTTCTTCAGATCTCTACGAGCTTGGTTACTTGAAAGGTTTTTTTATCCTTCTATATGCATAAGAATACCTCCCTCTTTATTTTCTAATATGTTCATTATTGCATCCAACATCCTTTGGAACGAATACATCATGGATATGACTTCTCCATAAGGCACATGTCCTTGTTCTTGGACATATTCATCTTATTTGGATGGAGAATGTGGAGGTGTAGACTGCAATAGAGGATGTATACCTCGACCTCTATCCATATCTATTATTCCTCTTCTATCCATTTCTATCTAACACGAGGAAATGGTTAAAGTTTAATTAAGATGGTTTTCAAATATTAATAATATGTAATTGCGCAAAATAAAATAAATAAATAAATGGGTCAAAGACCCCAGTTTATGGAACTTAGTTATGATACCACATGTAACACCCCTCCTGGTAACGATTCAAGTCAAAAATTTGTGCACAATCGTAATGAAAATCAAGTGGTGTTTAAGAAAATCCGCTAGTCAACCCTTGAAAAATATGTAAGGTTGCATAATTGTGTCAGAATGTAAAAGAAGGTGTGTGTGTAGTTTCAATCTCTTCATTCAATCATTAATTGTTTAATACTTGGTATCTTGAATGCAACCATTACATCATAACAAAGGTCTTCTTAAGATCTATTGAAATCTTTTCAATTACGATTTCTTTTTTTTGAGTCAAAAAAGATTTATTACCTTTATCAATCATTACTTCCTCTTGAGCAAAGACTAGATCTAAAATTTTATTTAACAAATAATTCTTCATTAGTTTTGAGCTTGTATTTTTAAGATTCATACGGTTTAGATTTTACTATATATACGTAACAAAACTTACTAAAATTATAACTTGTTATCGATCGTGATAAAAGTTTCCCAATTAACTTCCATGTTATATTATATGCATTGTATCCTCGATAAAATGCAATATTCACAATTTATTTATTTGCATGATAGTCACAAATAGTCCAACACAAGAATATAATATAGGTGTGATTCTTAGTTTGATTTTATTATATGTCAAATCCCACACTTTCCAATGATAAATACAATCTCAAGTTGTGATGTCACTAGTTGATTTTATTTTTAAGATTTATACACACAAACACCACTCTATGTGAATGATAATGTATGGCGTAGTGGCCTTAACGAACGACGAGGTCAAATTCATCAATATAATAAAAATATACAAAACCTTCACCCCAGACAATAGGAAATAAAACAAAACTAGTTATGCTACCCTAACCTACACTAGCCACTAACATATGTATGTAAAGTAAAATCATAATGCCAATGCAACCATATAAGGATATTGATACCTACTGGAACATCAGGGATTAGTTGCAGAGGTATTACGAGTTGGTATATAGTGAAAGGCATCGTTGAAAGAATTAAGACATAGCTAACTTTGTTCAAAGTAATAAGAATAGGGCACTTACCACATCGAGGAAACCGTTGAGCAAGCAATGACTCCATCTAGTGTTTTATACTATCATAAAAATTGTAATGATAATTTTTGAGAATATGAATGAGATCTAAAAGCAAAATGCTTGCCCCAACATCTTTGTTACTTGGTTGTTTAATCACATGGTTCATTACCTTTATGGTGAAATAATATTCTTCTCAACTAAGACCATTAAGTGTATCCAATTTTGGGCATGTTTCTTTGTGAGGGTTAGTTTCTTCAGAGATTATATAGCATCCCCAATCAAAGAGTGAAAATGAGATGTCTTTAAAAATTAGATCACAAATTAAAAAATCATTATTATTGGATTCAACTTCATCTATGATATTTTTTTAATCCATTCCTCATAATGAAACATTGTGATTGGACATAAAATTACTCCTCTCAATGTTTTCCTCTTTATATTTTTGGGAATCCATTTGTAATCAATAAGATTACGTGGGATTCAACTTCATCTATGATATTTTTTTAATCCATTCCTCATAATGAAACATTGTGATTGGACATAAAATTACTCCTCTCAATGTTTTCCTCTTTATATTTTTGGGAATCCATTTGTAATCAATAAGATTACGTGGGCCTGAGTAATCAATAAGCTTTACTGTAGATGAGAAAACTTCTTTATCTCATGCAAGAGTGCCTGATAAGGATTTATCCACACACCTTTCTCTCTTTTCCAAAATTGGTTGTGATAGATACTCGTGTACCAACTTTGGTTACATAATTCCCACCTTATGAGTTATATTTAGTTCACTCACATGTTCATAATCAGTATCTTTAACTTCCCTATCCATCTCTTCTATTATCAAATCAAATATTCTCCTAGAGTCAAGGACATAAGCAAAGAAAAATGGATAAATCTATAATGCTTTCCTAATTGAGTATTTTTACAGAAGATTGATGAGAGCATGAGAGAATTGTGAGACTCCAAAACCTTATCATTATCCTCGACAATATTTGCAAAATATTGTTGGTGTGTCCTTTCCTTATTTCAAAAGGTGTTAGTACATCTCAATTCAATATTCTTCTCTTGGCAATCATCTAAGATTGAATCATGTGTAAGTTAAGGTGTTTCTTCACAAAATAAATTATGAGAAACAAATGTCATCTTGTTTATCTTTTGCTTGAATACTAAGTTATTTTCCTCATGTGTGATCCTTAACCATGTCAGAAAAGCTAGTCTCAAAAGCGTGAGAGGGTAAACTATTATGCGAGAGGTACTCTTGATAATGTGAACCCTCCTCCTTGTTTAATGATAACTCTTATTCTTCATGGATTATCAATAATGTGAACCACTCAATAATTTCTTTCTTAGATGGTTTATCATGTTCACGAAACCTATTGACCCGAGAGGATTCACCCCACAACCGAACCAAT
Organism: Picea engelmannii; assembly: GCA_009831015.1. Classification (NCBI taxonomy): domain Eukaryota; kingdom Viridiplantae; phylum Streptophyta; class Pinopsida; order Pinales; family Pinaceae; genus Picea; species Picea engelmannii. Next base: position 641,128 of record ML786850.1, read on the forward strand.
CTGACATGTCACCCGTGCACCTCTAGATAGTCAACCACAATTAGTCCTATCAAAAATCACCACAACAAATGGTTTGTTTGGTCTTCGAAGTTTCTTCTTCCAAAGAAATCCATGGGAATATTTGAAGGGATTGTAAGATGTCATTGCCTCCCCTTGTTGGTCACCATCGATGGCAGTAATTTCTCAAGAAATCGTGGCCCACTAACTAGGTAGTGAGCTTTGTGGGAGGGATCGATCTCTATGACAAAAGAGATATAAGAATGAGGGGAAGAGAACCATTCTAACCAATATAAACCAAGGCATCCAAAGGTGATAGGAACAACAACTTGTCAAATATAGCTCGAACACCATTTTTTTGGTCATTTTGAATACAGTGGACATACTAAACTACATTGCATGGAAGATTTTTGGTGTCGTCAAATAGAGTTTTGGGTAGCAACACCAATCTCGATTCATCGTGGTTTTGTTTTCTAATAGTAGACCAGTTGGATGTGAACACACATGACATACATGTGTACATCACATGCGATCATGATGATAGTTCCATCACTCTCTGGTCAAGTATCAACATGGGTGGAGTCCCAATGCTGAGTTTTTTGAAGAAAAAACGGATCCTCTGTGAGAAGGAAACACTTGAAAGCATTCACAGGGCTGTTATTAATAGTGTGTATGAGGTCATCATATTGAATCCCCTTGTCAGAGGTAGGCCGAATTAGAAAGAAAGGTTATTTTGGGAAGAAAGGCATGCAAGAGGAAAGCTAAAGCTGGAAGGAAAAGCAGCATGTGTGCATGCATGGAAGACCTAACGACACTAGGGTTAGGGTTTTTGTAATACATTGTAATGGTTGGTAAGCCTAAAATATAAATAAGTAGTACTAAGAAGAAGAGGGGGGACACATGAGAGGCTAATAGAGAGAGACAAACAGAAAGGGAGAAAGAGAGAAAGAGTATTGTAAGAACTGTACAAATCCTTAAGCTGGTGAGTGAGGGGAGTGAGCGAATCGATCCTGAGGGTTATATCGTAAGCTGGGGATCTTGGTGTGATCTAGTCAAACTCTTAGGAATCGAGGAGCTTGCTGAGGAGAGTGAGAACCAATAATGTAAAAGCGCATAGCGTGATATCTTCTAAACCATAATAAAAGCCTGAGAGCCAGATCTTTGAGGACATAGCCCAGGAGGGGGTGAACCACGATAATAGTGTGTTGTGGGATTGAATGAATGTGTCTTTGTGTCTAATTAATTGATTAATGTTGAATGAATGAAGTGATTAAGTAGATCTAGTATTTTACATGCATTGTTGTGGTGGGAAATCCCCCTACGGACTAGCATTTAGGGTTATATTATGCATGCAGATAAGACCGAAAAAATCCTACTTTCTACCATCGTCCCAAACCTAATCCCCATTTATTTTAATCAAATACATGGTTAAATGAACATACCTTCTTCTGGATGTTTGATGTCGATCCTTCTTCACGCTTGATCACTTGTTAGCAGTTATCCTCCCAAGACTGACCTGCATACAAAACAAGCAACAAACTCTACATGCATTTGTTCTACAGGTTAATGGGTTAGAGATTCAAACATATATTCACTAAACTATGAAGAACTCATATAGTGGGACAGGAAAAGCATTTATTTATTATTAACTTGAATGAATCAACTTACAATGTCCAGACCGGCCACCGCTCTGCAAACCTGATCCTGGGCTCCTCTTCAAATGTCCTCCAACTTCTTTGCTCTGTATCTCTCTTTACACAAGGACGGCTAAAGGGTTGGGACAATGGGAATGTGCAATTGGGTAGAGTTTCTTTACTATTATTCTCCTCTCTCAAATGGGACCCCTACCCCTTCTTTTATAGGCTAGAAGGAGCTAGGTATTTGGTCGAACCCTCGGCCATGCATGGCCGGGAGTTTCAGTTAACTCGCCCAAAGTTGTGTTTTCCATCTGTTGGAGTCGCTCTTGTTTTTAACTCTTTACAATTTTCAATTTTTGATACTCGAAATCTAAAGTTGATTTTCTTTTTCCTTCCGAGCTCTTGAAACTCTGAAATCTTGTCGCCTGAACAGAAATGATTTTTCTACTTTATAAACAGATCAATTTTCGCAAGTATGTTCGCTCTTTTGTTTTATTTCGAGGTCTCGCAAGTCGGATGCTTTAATTCTTGAATTCATACGTCCTGAGTCACAAAACAGTGAGGTCATTTTCAATTTCCGCCCAAGACATTAACTAGGGTAAAACTTTTAACCCATGATTAGATGTTGTCGGGGTTTCGTGCCTCGGCATTCGTCAAACCCAAGTTTTTTATTTTTATGGCCCGAGAGCCGAGAACACGATAACTGTTGTGATAACCTTGGTCAAGGATTAAAGGTAAAAAACTAACCATGGTTAAATTTGGTTCTCGGCGCTTCGTCACTCGGCACTTTCTTTCATAAAGTTAAGGTGTCCAAAACCCTGACTCACGACGTTGCGACATGATTATAGCAAGATTAATTAGTAGCCTAATCTAAGATTTTCTTCCCATAATTTGAGCCTTAATTATCGCCACATCACGGTTTCGTGACTCGGCATACCTTTCTCCCAAAAGTTTGTCTTCGAAGTTCCGAGTCGCGATACGGCGAATAAATTAATTATATAATTAATGATGCTCCAAATCACGATTACTGTTAATTAGGCTAAATCGGCACTCGCAGTCTCACGAGTTGAAGAGTCAAAATGTAAAAAGGAAATTCACGATGCAGTGAACAGCGATAAAATTATTTACGTTGCTAATATTTGAAAATTTAAAATAATGCGAAATATGTCCAGCGCATCGAGGTTTGCACATTTCCCGAGGTAACTTTTTACTCTCCATACTCCGAATGACCGTCAGACCGCCAAACATTGATGACATTAATGGAAGATTAGAGTGAATCTACGAATAATGAGATCGGATTTTATGCAATAAATTTGTTTCTAATTGCGATTTGACAGACCTATGTCGAAGAGTACAGAATTTTCAAATATATACAGGAATTTCATTTTATTTTAAACATTTTTCATAAGCGCACAGAGCTCACCTTTCTCCGAGTGAACTAATTTCTGCATGTATACACAGGTCTATCGCAGAAGATCGAAAATTCAAGTTTCAGCCATGGCTCCAAGGAAAGCAGCGAAGGCGAATATCAAGGTTGCAGGGCAAGGACCGGATAATGTCTCCAACACTTCACCCTGGAGTGGCGGCTCAGTCCCTAGCTGGTCGTTTGTTTCAGATATTCTGCAATCTGAGTTGGTGAATTATTCAGATTCCGACGACAATGATAACGAAAAGGACGACCTGAACACTAAATACAAGATAGTTGTTCAATCGGGAATGCACCAGGTTGCAACCAGACCACGATTGCTCCCATATTATGACATGATCCGATGGGCGTTGGATCACATAGACCTACCCACCAGAACTATCATAAACGACCAATGGACCACGGTCGGGACTTTCAGACCAGAGCATATCCAAACCATGTATAAGCTCCCAAAAACATCTGAATACACATATGATGTTGAATTCCTGGAGGGATTCAAAGGGAAGGAATGCACTCAATATGACAAAACCATGCTCGGTTTGATAAAAGATTGGGTTTCGCACTCCACAAAATTTAGAGCAAATGACCAGGGCATTTATTCAATCGCTTCGTTGGAGCCACAGTATATGTATGTGGCAATGATGACATGCTGACTATTTGGAAAGGAGGATACATCGCATTTCTACATTGCGTGGGTACCTCTCATATTTCGGGTAGCAGAAGGTTGCTCATTTAATTGGGCAAAGATACTCTCGCACAGTCTGTTCAACCGGATCACAGAGTATCGGGAGCAGAAGGCAAGTGGGAGACCATCCTCTTTTTTCATGTCTGCGTATATCATGGACGCAATATGTTCCCTGACACCATTCCCTTTGATGAACTGGGCTTGGAATCCAGCCCCAAAAAAACCTGTACATGAGTACCACGACAAACTGTGGGAGAATAAAGCGGGCAAATTTATCTACGAAATTTTCGACTGGGTGATGGTGCCCTTGCACATCGCTATTTTTGGTCGTTCACCACCTCGTATCTCAGACAGCATTGCTGTAAATCTGAGTGGTATAGCAGACTGGTACGTAGAAATAGAGTTTTCCTATTTGAGAGTGTTCGAAGCTACTATTCCCCCACTTGCGCTACCACTGTTCATCCCCGACAAGCTGGCCTATCGCGAGATCGCCCGACAAACAGTGATTGGTGGGGTGAGTAAAGAGCTCAAAGCATCTTCGAAGAAGGTATGGCCGTTTTTCCCTGTTCGGCTAAATTCTTATTCTTTATTGGATTTCGGGCATGCTAAAGTCGAGGCTGCAGCCCTGGAAGACCTGAGTTTGGTCTCCATTGAATATAAAAAGCATGATCCTCAGAAAATTGTAAGCAACCATTTGGAAAATTGTGGGCTGAAGAAGTTTGAACACGAGTGTTCACCCTCGAATGACATTTTTCGAGGGGCGAGATCTTATGGGGAAGTACTAGTCAGGATCAGATCTTTAGCACCCGAAGACATGGCATCTGTATTAAAATTCCAAGAACATATATGAAGAAGCCTTCCCACTGTGTTGGGAGGTTTGGGTATTTTCGAGGATAAAAAGAAGGATGTCGAAGGTTCTAAGGATCAAATTTCTAACCCCAGAAAACACCAGGAAGGAGAGCATGGGAAGAATCCCAAAGTAGAAGAAGAGACTACGGACCTACCAAAGGAACATAGTTCAGAGGTGGAAGTAAAAAACACAGACCCGCCAGAAACCCAAAATCCAGAAACTAAGACGAAGACCTCTGATCCTCCGAAGAAGCAGGATTCAGTCGTCACACCTGGAAAGGCAACGAAGAAGATTGGGGAACCCATCACTTTTGTCACCCCCTTGCAGTCAACGCAAGGAAATATAGAAGAAGGATGGATTTTCGGTGAGGAGCTAAGGACTATCAGAACATAAGAACTTCCTCCGAATGAGTTCTTCTTTGACAAAAAGAGAAAAGCAGTTGTGAAAAGGGAGGTTTACCAGGACGAAGGATCGACTGCTAAAAGGTTCAAAGTTATGACCGATGGAAAGAACAAAAAGAATGAGGAATTCACCACGGAGATCGCAGGAACGTTGGGAGCGTATGCATCTGTGAATCAATTCTCGGTCGGGATGTTAAAAAGCCAACTCAAAAGAAAGAATCGCCTGATCAAGACTCTCGAAGCCAGAGTGGTTTCGGCCGCAGAAAACGCTAAAGGTCAGGTGAGCGGGGAAATAGAACTGGCCCGACTAGCCGATAAAAAGGAAATAGAAGTGCTCAAAACTAAGTTAGAACAAGCACATTCAGTGATCCGAGACGGTCGGGTGCAAGCTAGTCAGCAGAGGACTATGATTGCAGAGTTGCAGATGCAGGTGGAGATTGCTAAAGGTAAGGTTGTTGATGTCGAGGGGTTTAAATCCAGAGCGACCCAGATTCGAAATAAGATCTCTTCTGCATAGCAGAGTTTGCTCGCCAAAATAGGAACGATCTGAGAGGATTGTTTGTTGATGCATAGGGTTTCCAAGAACCTGACTGACAGAGAAAGAGATGCAGGAGCGGCTTCGGTCGCCTTCCAGGAGGCGGTAATAGCCACGAATGACAAAGTTTTAGCAGGTTCCCCAGGACTCACTCTCCCAAAACAAACTAGAGGTAATATTTTGTTGAAGGACTGGGAGCATAACATTACCCTGGGCAAGGAACAAGCCCAAAAAGTGACCAATTCATTAGAAGAAGCCTTCAATTCCATAGAGGTGAGCTATTGGGTATGGACACTGGAGGCGATGCCGAAACTTTAATACAAATGAATGTAGAACAGATCTCACTTGATCTGAAAGAGAAGGAGGAGAGATATTTGACAGATATCTCTCAGATAGACAGGGTGGACATGGCTCGAGTTGATAAGAATTTGATCCAACCCAGCGCACAAATAAGTTCCCTCGACATCGTCGATGCACAAACGAGCGACAAGCTGCAGTAGTTAGCTCGAGAATGTTACTTCGTCGAGGCCAGCTGCCAAGCGGGACCCTCGCAGCTAGTATCTAAATTTGTGGACAAATGCATTGCATACACCGAATCTACGCGAAGATGAGCACCTAGCACCAATTGAAAATAGAGTAGGATAAAGGGAGCAGTTGCGCTCCTATCGGTTGTAACCGATTTTGTGAAACCGTTAAGAGTCTAACTGACCTGTAAAATTGCATAAATATAGCAGAGAAAGAAATAGAAAAGGCTGGACCTTTTTGGTATTGATGGTAATAGAGTTTTTGCATTCGAGAAGTTAATATAAGCAAAATCTGAAGATTCTCGATTCCATCACGACTGTATTACAAGTTTGTTTCTTTGTGTTTCATGATTCTTTTTATTTCACTTTTCATAATTGATGTGTATCGCTATACTTTAGTACGACCACTACTATAGCAAAGGGTTTTCATCTTTCTGTAATTGGTTATTGTCTTTCCTCTGCACCAGCTATCAGCGGGTGTAAGACCAATTTGCATTTACAGAATTATATATTTATTTACACTATGTCAATTATTTCTATACTAATTTCTTCTTTTGTTTATGTGTGAGTTTTCCCTTTAACAGGAACCTCGCGTTATATACAGCTAAATGTTTTTCTCTCACCCCACATCTCTTTTTATTAAAAATAATATAGTTACGGGAAAGAGCCTTCAAGTTTGCATTCCTATTTTGTTCTTAAAGTAAAAAATTTCTCTTTATTTATACCAAAATTGAAACAGCGTTGAAATCTCTCTTTAAATTATTTCCATACTAGTATTATTCCTCAATGACTGTCCCTGTTGCAACTTAACCTAATATCGAACCCGGACTATCTAATCAAACACACATTGCTTTAAATATTTTTGACACGATCCTTAAAATTGCTAACACCCGGGAGGAACTTGAACGTTCATGGGCAGCCATTGAACAAGATATTACTACTCAGGAACAGTTGGAAGCTAGACAACGAGAACGTAGAAATCCTCATTATTTTCTTATACCGAAGGTTAGCGTTATCCTTTTATCAATCTTTAACATACTTTCGAATGCCTTGACACTGTACTTTTGAGCCTTAAGTACAGACTCAGGAACAACATCTTTCTGGCGCCGTTGTCGAGGAGCGAAGTTACGAAATCTTTTCCCTGGGAAAACGACAAATTATTTCGTTGATAGTGTTACTCTTTGATAGTGAACATAGAGTGCATACAGTTTTAAGGCTTTTTTAAATCTTTCATTTGGCGACTCCACAAAAAAATAAACTGGCTTCTGGTAGGAAGAGTACCAGACAGAACCCGGATGGCAAGTTGATTACGCATGTTAATGATCCTGAAAAATTTTTAAGAGCGAGAGGCTCGTTTGAGTCAACCGCTACAGTTTATAAGCCTAAAAACCCACCTTTAAAGTCTAAATGACATTCAGAACCTTCTACTTCTTGCAGTCCTCTGTTTGATACCAAATATCTAACTCCAAACTGCTCTGAAGTTAGGAGTGAGATCCATCAGACTTTCCCATCTATAAGCAAGGGAAAGGGTCCTTTAGAAAGATCGTTGTCATTTGACATACCAGCTTTTCTTCGACAGAACTTCCCAGTCTTGCCTGATTCCAAAAATTCTGTTACACACTCATTTTCTACACCCGAGTTGATGGCAGGCATTGGAGGAGGTGGTGGAGGCACTCCTGGTGGAGGAGGTGGAGGTCAAGGAAATGTTGTCCCTCCTCCCACAGTATTCGCAAAAGTAGCAGTGAGATACACTCCCCTAGTTTTACTCATTCCCCTCCATGATTTACCTGAAAACTACATCAAAAATCTTCCTAAGTTCACGGGGGAGGGAGATCTAACCGCAGCCGAGCATATAAATTTCTTCGACCAATTCGCAGACATCTGTGGTATCGAGCACGAAGATGTCTATTCGAGACTCCTTATCCAGACCTTTGAAGGACCGGTCCGAAATTGGTTTCGGAGCCTACCCGCAGCTTCTATCCTATCATATGACGCCTTGGAAGATGCTTTCCTAAGACAATGGGGAGAGCGAAAAGATCACTTATATTATCTTACCGAGTTTGGGTCACTAAAGAAAAAGAACTCAGAAACGGTTATGGAATTTATTCTGAGATTCAACAAACTGTAAAATAAGATTCCAGCCACAGTTAAACCCTCTGAACCCTCAGCCAAAGTAAGCTTCGCGGGAGCTTTCGAGCCTGATTTTGCACTTCTTTTGCGAGAAATAAGAGGATCCACCCTAAATAGAATGCAAGACGATGTTGTCGAAATAAAATCTAATATGATGTGTTCAGGTAAATTAAAGGCTAAAGTAGAAACAGTCAACAGTGAAAATAGACGCTATAGGGAACCAGCAGGTCCTTCGGGTTCAAATAGATACACTGATGATAGAGTAGATGATATGGCCCGAATAATTAAAGAATTGTCTAACAAAATCTCTAGGATGGAGTTGGATCAGGTTAAAGCTAATTCTTCTAATAAAAAGGACTTTGGGAGAAACCCAAATCCCCAAAATCAACAGAGACAAATAAAGAATGAAGATCAAAAAATACAAGCTCCACTAAAAAACGAAAATTTTATAGGAGCAAATGACCTCCAAGATTTCGGAGATTCGGAAGATGAAGTTGCGAATTTCGGTGATGAATGTTCGCAGCCATTTTTGACCAGGGAAGACTATGAGAAATCTTTAAATACCCCTCAACCGTCTAACAAAGATGAAGAAGGTGATCATACTGACCTCTGCATATCTCAACCAGAAACAGAAATGATAGCGGTTGATTTTCAACCCAAATACAATCTAAGATCTAAAAATAAGACTACCTCAACGAATCAACCTAAGAAAATCCTTCAAAAAGGTCAAGTTTATGAACCTCCTTCGGAAGAGACCTTGTTACCCAACAAGAAAACCAAGGTAACAAGCACTCAAGAGTCCGAGGCGAAAAAAGTTGAAACTCAGACACAAGAAATTGAACCAGTAGATAAAGTCAAGTCTACAACTAAGATCACGAGTGATAAAGCGATTCAGACAAGTAAGTCCGAAAGAAAAAAAGTGGAAGCCTCAACCAAAGAAACAGATAAGGTAAATACATCTTTCAGTCTTGAAAACGAGTTAAACAAAATTAAAATACTGATTCCTTTGGTAGAATTAGCAAAAAATCCCTCTTATCAGAAGCAGATTTCCAAAGCGATGGGTGTCTGCGATCTAGAGGGTCAGTCTGATGTTATCCGAGAAAGTCAGTCTGATGTTATCAATCTGGAATATGATAGACCTAACATCACCTTTGGCCCTCATTTTGAGGGATCCAAAGACAACGTCGCTCCTTTCTATATCACCCTGAACATTCATGATCAGTTACTGCATAACTGTATGTTAGACTCTGGGGATTCACATAATGTTATGCCCAAAATTATAATGGAGAGGCTAGGTCTCCAGATCACTAGACCCTATGGAAATCTGTACTCTTTCGATTCCAGAAAGGTTAAATGTATGGGAATGATAAAAGATCTGGTAGTTACCCTGGCTCAGGTCCCTGTCAAGAGTATCCTGATGGATGTGGTTATCGCCGATATTCCCCCCAAATATGGCATGCTTTTATCCAGATCATGGGGAGCCAAGTTGGGCAGTTCTTTACAATTGGACATGTCATATGCCACAATCCCTGTTTTTGGTGGTCAGTTCACTCGTTTGTACAGGGAAACAAGATTAGCATATACCGTCAGTGATCCTCAAAACCCAAATAACTTTCCCATTTACGTTGCAGATCAAGATCTGGGGAATTGCATATTGTCTTTTGATGATGGTTTAGATGGGTGTCCAGAAGAATTCGATATGAAGCAGGAAGATCTTAGCCCCTTGACAGAAGAGTTGTGCAATAATGGTATTTGGAAAATGTACTTCGATGGCGCTTTGTCTTCTGAAGGAGTTGGTGTTGGGGTACTTTTGGTAGCACCTGAAGGTAAGTTTATTGTTCCTTTCTCATATCGTTTGCARTGGGACATAGATTACACCAATAACGTATGTGAGTATGAAGCATTAATCTTAGGTTTAGAGGTTGCGAAGAAGTTAAATATAAAAAACTTGGAGGTTTACGGTGATGCTGAATTGATAGTAAGACAAGTAAACCGACAATACCTAGCCAAGCATCCCAGACTAAGAACATACAAAAATTGTGCTTGGGATTTGATGGAGAATTTTTTCTCATCTGTAAAAATCCATTTTATTCCTCGCGCAGAGAATCTACATGCTGACGCTTTGGCCAAGGAAGCTTCAACCTTTTCTCCTCCCACGACCATCAAACTAAAATATCACATTGAAATAAGATATAAACCCTCTATACCTGACAATGTCCGACACTGGCAGGTCTTTGAAGATGACGAACAAATTCAGAAATTTCTTATGGCAGTAGGTGATTTCTCTGAAACTCATCCAGACCAAGAAAATCAAAACGACCCGATGTGGATTATGCAAGAGGGTGAAGATCCTGAAACCTTTCGAGAAAAAATAGCGGATCATCGTATGTTGGTCCTTAAAAACAACCAAATCTCTAAAGGCTTAATCCCTTTAGAAAGACTCTTCAATCAGAACGACATACCTGTGAAATCCACTTTGCAGCCCCAACCAGAAGAAGTGGAGGATTGTGACATAGGAACTGAAAAAGAATCCAGGATAGTAAAGATATCTAAATTCCTCCCTCCCAAGGTAAAAGACCAGTACAGAGATCTACTCAGACAATATAAAGATGTTTTCGCCTGGTCCTATGATGAGCTTCGAACGTATGATACTTCCATAATTGAGCACAAGATACCATTGAAGCCCGGGGTCAAGCCTTTTAGGCAAAGGCTCGGGCAATTTAACCCCATTTTGTTTCCCGTCATTGAAAAGGAAGTTAAGAATCTTTTAGATGCGAAAATAATTGTACCTCTAAGGTACTCAGACTGGGTGGAAAATTTGGTCCCTGTCAGAAAAAAGAACGGAGAAATCAGATTGTGTGTAGATTTCTGGAACTTGAACAGGTCCTCTCTTAAGGATAATTATCCGCTTCCGAAAATGGATCACGTCCTAGAAAGGGTAGTTGGAGAAAATCGAATGTCTATGGTAGATGGGTTCTCTAGGTACAACCAAATCGCCATGAATGAGCAAGACAGAGAAAAAACTACTTTCACCACACCATGGGGTACATTCATGTATGACAAAATGTCGTTTGGTTTGATGAATTCAGGGGCTACATTCCAGAGCGCTATGGACATCGCTTTCATAGGAGAAAGAGATAAGTTCGTAGTCATCTACCTTGACGATTTGATGGTTTTATCTAAAACTGATGAAGAACATTTGATCCATTTAAAGCAGACTTTTGAAAAATGCCGCAGGTATGGCCTGTCTTTGAACCCAAAGAAATCGCATTTCTCTATGCAGGAAGGTAAGCTTCTGGGGCATATCGTATCTAAAGATGGGATCAGGATCGATCCTAAGAGGATTGAAGCAATAGAAACTATAAATATTCCTAGAAACGTAAAAGAAATTCAATCTTTCTTAGGTACAATAAATTTTTTACGAAGGTTTATACCAAATTTTGCTGAGATTGTCAAATTGATCACAGGAATGCTGAAGAAAGATAGCAGAGTAAATTGGACAACCGAGGCTAAGGCATCGTTTGCACATATTATAAAGGTCATCAGCGAGGCACCTGTGTTAGCAAGCCTAGATTACTTGAAATATTTCCTCATCTTCTCATTCGCTTCTGAACATACTATCGCTGCGGTATTACTGCAAAAGGATGATGAAGGCTTCGAACGGTCGATCGCGTTTTTCAGCAAGAGCCTTAGAGACGCCGAACTAAAGTATGACATAATAGAAAAACAAGCGTACGCAATGGTGAAACTGCCAAAAGCATTCAGAACCTACGTACTGCATTCAAAAATTATCGCGTACGTGCCAACAAGTGTTGTGAAAGATATATTGGTACAGCCAGATAGCGATGGAAAACGAGGGCGCTGGCTCGCTAAAATACAAGAATTTGATCTGGAAGTCAAGCCTACTAAATTGATAAAGAGACAGGGTCTGGCCAAACTCTTGGCTGAGTCGAACCTTAGAGCTCTTGATATCAATTGCTTCCAAGGAGAAGACGAAGACACACATTTGCAAGAGTCGGATGACCTGACATATCCAAGCAAGGTTGAAGAAAAATTCATATCGTCAGGCTGGTATAAAGACATAGTTTTCTATTTGTTAAACCTGAAATGTCCAGATGGATTATCACCAGCCAAATGCAGAATGTTAAAACTCCACGTTGTAAAATATTACATCTCCGAAAATCAACTATACTGGAAGGATCCACTCGGGTTTTTACTAGTCTGTCTGGTTGAGTCAGAAACTCCACGGGTTATAGAATAATTTCATGAAGGAATCTATGGGGGACACCATGCATGGAGAGCCACAGCCTACAAGATCTTGAGGGTTGGATACTATTGGCCGAAACTATTTTCGGATGTCAATGCCAAAGTGCGTGCCTGTTACTCGTGTCAAATATTCGCTGGTAAGCAGAAACTCCCTGCACTGCCACTTGTTTCGGTCAAAGCCGAAGCTCCATTTCAACAATGGGGTTTAGACTTTATAGGTGAAATTAATCCCCATTCCAGTTCTCAGCATAAGTGGATCTTAACAGCCATAGATTATTTTACAAAGTGGGTGGAAGCCATTCCAACCAAAAGGGCAACAGACTCGGTGGTGATCGACTTCTTGGAAGATAACATCTTGTCAAGATTTGGGTGTCCCCAAAATATTGTTACCGACAACGCCCAGGCCTTTAAGTCCATGGCTATGATCAGCTTCTGTCAAAAGTACAATATCGTTCTCGGCCATTCCACTGCTTATTACCCCCAGGGAAACAGGCTGGCCGAATCATCTAACAAGAGCCTGGTAAATGTAATCAAAAAAGTACTGGATGAAAACAAAAGTTCCTGGCATATGCATTTGAAGTACGCATTGTGGGAAAACCACATCAGCACTAAAAGGTCTATCGGCATTTCGTCGTTTCAAATGGTCTATGGGACCAAGGTGGTTATGCCTATAATCTTAGCATTACCAGTGATGAAATTATGGCAGGATCAGAACGAAGAACCCAATCCTGTAACCAGGAGAATTAACCAGCTGATCCAGGTCCAACAGCATAGAGTGGAGGTTGATGAGAAAATGCAGAAGTATCAGGACGATATGAAAGCATTGTTCAACCTCAAGGCAAAGGACAGATAATTCCTCCCAGGGGACTTAGTGTTAAGATGGGATACGAGAAGGGAAGAAGTCGCGAAGCATGGCAAATTTGATCACCTTTGGTATGGACCATTCAGGGTCTCGGCTCCAGAAGGAAAAAATTACTTTCTTCTGGAAAATATTTATGGAGAAGTTCTCAGTGCCCCTATCAACGGGCGGTATCTAAAGCACTACATGACGTAACAGTCGTCAAAAAAAAAAAATTGTAAATAAATAAATTTCATTATGAGTGTTTTGTACATACTTATATTGTTCAAACATTTACTTTTAATTTTTGGTTTTCGTTCCTAAAATCTCAACACATTTCCAATAAGATTTGTATTTGTTTTTACAGGATTCCAGCTACAGACAAAACTAGCAAAAAAATAATGTGCAGGTCGGTGTTGGAAATAGAACGACATAAAACAGGTGATACATAAGATAATTCATAGCTCACAAAGAAAGTGAAAAGAAAAGATAGAGGTGAGCTTTCTTAATGCACAGGTCCTGAAAGGCTATTTAAGCAAACTAAGGTAACAATTTTTTTCAAATTTCCATATAAAAGGTTAGATAACAGGATTATTTTCGGCTTCACAATCCTCGAATAAAATAATTTGAATGAATACATTAAACCTAAAAACAGTCAGTCGAAATATTTGTTCCTAAATATCTCTGAAATCCAGTCTCGAACTGTTGTGACCTTTTGTATATTAATCCATTGAATTGTTGCCTTGATTTCTGTCTATCTTCGGGCCTAACTTTTAGCAAGTTGGGATTTCAAAACAGATCTTGATAAGAAAGATGGTCTTCACAACTACTCGATCTTCTACTAAGCCAAGGAACGTTTAGAGCGATCTTAACTTTCCTAGGATTTTCAACAGCATCGAAAAAATCAAAGCTTGCTTGAACAGGATGTCCCTTAAAATTTTATTATTTTCCCCTGTCTCCCTAAGAACGAAGGCGTTGTGAAGGTCAAAGGAAGATTGATACTGAGTAATCAAAATAAGTTGACAGACCTCTGATATAAAATTTTACACAAATATCAGCCCTGATACAAACTGATTGCCCCCATCTTCATGCTTTAAAAGTAAATTATAAGACAGGTGGTGAAAGGAAATTCAGAAATGATTGCCCCCACCTAGTCCATGAAGACGATGAAAGGAAATTCAGAAATGATTTCCCTCATCTCAGTGTTTAAACGCATAAATTTTTCCGAAGTGGTGAAAGGAAATTCAGTGAAAGGGGCCAGACAACTTCACCGGGGTACTGAACAGGCTCGCTGGCAGTGAAGCAATGTCTGAGATATATGTAAGGCTGTTATACATGAATATCATGCTACTCTGGTAACCAATGCCTCTAAAAACCTGATCAATACTCCAAATTCGGACGGGATTTCCCTTTTAAATATATATATATATATATATATATATATATATATATATATATATATATATATATATATATATATATATATATATATCATTCTTTTGATGCAAGCTGAGAATCACAAGATCTGTTGAATATCCTAGGGCCGTTTCGACTGTCTTAAAGCGTCCCCAAAGTTAGTAGTGGGAAAGGGAAAGTTGTGAAAGTGACTTTAGCCGTGTTGGAAAGAGTATCTGAGTTCAAAAAAAAAACTTCTTGAAGTACAAAACGAAGTTTTCCCCCCCCTTCTACCTTTTTCCTTGATTTTTCCGTTGATTTTAGCTTGTGACTCCATTTACCCAATATTGGCACCTGGTCTACTGTTCTTCCCGCCTCACAGGAAGGCGGGATCCCTAGTTGGAGCCTATGTTGGAGTCGCTCTTATTTTTAACTCTTTACAATTTTCAATTTTTGATACTCGAAATCTAAAGTTGATTTTATTTTTCCTTCCGAGCTCTTGAAACTCTGAAATCTTGTCGCCTGAACAGAAATGATTTTTCTACTTTCCAAACAAATCCATTTTCGCGAGTATGTTCGCTCTTTTTTTTTATTTCGGGGTCTCGCAAGTTGGATGCTTTAATTCTTGAATTCATACGTCCCGAGTCACGAAACAGCGAGGTCATTTTTAATTTCCGCCCAAGACATTAACTAGGGTAAAACTTTTAACCCATGATTAGACGTCATCGGGGTTTCGCGCCTCGGCATTCGTCAAACACAAGTTTTTGTTTTTTACGGCCCGAGATCCGAGAACACGATAATTGTTGTGATAACCTTGGTCAAGGATTAAAGGTAAAAAACTAACCATGGTTAAATTTGGTTCTCGGCGCTTCGTCACTCGGCACTTTCTTTCATAAAGTTAAGGCATCCAAAACCCCGACTCACGAGAATGCGACATGATTATAGCAAGATTAATTAGTAGTGTGATCTAAGATTTTCTTCCCATAATTTGAGCCTTAATTATCGCCACATCACGGTTTCGCGACTCGGCATACCTTTCTCCCAAAAGTTTGTCTTCGAAGTTCCGAGTCGCGATACGGCGAATAAATTAATTATATAATTAATGATGCTCTAAATCATGATTACTGTTAATTAAGATAAATCGGCACTCGCAGTCTCGCGAGTTGAAGAGTCAAAATGTGAAAAAGGAAATTCACGATGCAGCGAACAGCGAGAAAATTATTTATGTTGCTAAGATTTGAAAATTTAAAATAATGCGAAATATGTCCCACGCATCAAGGTTTGCACATTTCCCAAGGTAACTTTTTACTCTCCATACTCCTACTGACCGTCAGACCGCCAAACATTGATGACATTAATGGAAGATTAGAGTGAATCTACGAATAATGAGATCGGATTTTATGCAATAAATTTGTTTCTAATTGCGACTTGACAGACCTATGTCGACGAGTACAGAATTTTCAAATATATACAGGAGTTTCATTTTATTTTAAACATTTTTCATAAGCGCACAGAGCTCACCTTTCTCCGAGTGAACTAATTTCTGCATGTATACACAGGTCTATCGTAGAAGAGAGAAAACACAAGTTTCAGCCATGGCTCCAAGGAAAGCAGCGAAGGCGAATATCGAGGTTGCAGGGCAAGGCCTGGATAATGTCTCCGACACTTCGCCCCGGAGTGGCGGCTCAGTCCCTAACTGGTCATTTGTTTCAGAAATTCTGCAATCTGAGTTGGTGAATTATTCAGACTCCGACAATAATGATAACGAAAAGGACGACATGAACACTAAATACAAGATAGTTGTTCAATCAGGAATGCACCAGGTTGCAACCAGACCACGGTTGCTCCCATATTATGACATGATCCGATGGGCGTTGGATCACATAGACCTACCCACCAGAACTATCATAAACGACCAACGGACCATGGTCAGGACTTTCAGACCAGAGCATATCCAAACCATGTATAATCTCCCAACAACATCTGAATACACATATGATGTTGAATTCCTGGAGGGATTCAAAGAGAAGGAATGCACTCAATATGACAAAACCATGCCCGGTTTGATAAAAGATTGGGTTTCGCGCTCCGCGAAATTCAGAGCAAATGACCAGGGCATTTATTCAATCGCTTCGCTGGAGCCACAGTATATGTATGTGGCAATGATGACATGCTGACTATTTGGAAAGGAGGATACATCGCATTTCTACATTGCGTGGGTACCTCTCATATTTCGGGTAGCAGAAGGTTGCTCATTTAATTGGGCAAAGATACTCTCAGACAGTCTGTTCAACTGGATCACAGAGTATCGGGAGCAGAAGGCAAGTGGGAGACCATCCTCTTTTTTCATGTTTGCGTATATCATGGACGCAATATGTTCCATGACACCATTCCCTTTGATGAACTGGGCTTGGAATCCAGCCCTAGAAAAACCTGTACATGAGTACCACAATAAACTGTGGGAGAATAAAGCGAGCAAATTTATCTACGAAATTTTCAACTGGGTGATGGTGCCCTTGCACATTGCTATTTTTGGTCCTTCACCACCTCATATCTCATACAGCATTGCTGTAAATCTGAGTGGTATAGCAGACTGGTACGTAGAAACAAAGTTTTCCTATTTCAGAGTGTTCGGAGTTACTGTTCCCCTGCTTACGCTACCACTGTTCATCCCTGACAAGTTGGCCTGTCGCGAGATCGCCCGACAAACAATGATTGGTGGGGTGAGTAAAGAGCTCAAAGCATCTTCGAAGAAGGTATGGCCGTTTTTTCCTGTTCGGCTAAATTCTTATTCTTTATTGGATTTCGGGCATGCTAAAGCCGAGGCTGCAGCCCTGGAAGACCTGAGTTTGGTCTCCATTGAATATAAAAAGCATGATCCTCAGAAAATTGTAAGCAACCATTTGGCAAATTGTGGGCTTAAGAAATTTGAACACGAGTGTTCACCCTCGGATGACATTTTCCGAGGGGCGAGATCTTATGGGGAAGTACTAGTTAGGATCAGATCTTTAGCACCCGAAGACATGGCATCTGTATTAAAATTCCAAGAACATAGACGAAGAAGCCTTCCCACTATGTTGGGAGGTTTGGGTATTTCTGAGGATAAAAAGAAGGATGCTGAAGGTTCTGAGGATCAAATTTCTAACCCCAGAAAACACCAGGAAGGAGAGCATGGGAAGAATCCCGAAGCAGAAGAAGAGACTACGGACCCACCCAAGGAACATAGTTCAGATTTGGAAGTAAAAAACACAGACCCGCCAGAAACCCAGAATCCAGAAACTGAGACGAAGACCTCTGATCCTCCGAAGAAGCAGGATTTAGTCGTCACACCTGGAAAGGCAGTGAAGCAGATCGGGGAACCCATCACTTTTGTCACCCCCTTGCAGTCAACGCAAGGAAATATAGAAGAAGGATGGATTTTCGGTGAGGAGATAAGGCCTATCAGAACAGAAGAACTTCCTCCAAATGAGTTCTTCTTTTACAAAAAGAGAAAATCAGTTGTGAAAAAGGAGGTTTACCAGGACGAAGGATCGACTGCTAAAAGGTTCAAAGTTATGACCGATGGAAAGAACAAAAAGAATGAGAAATTCACCACGGATATCGCAGGAACGTTGGGAGCATATGCATCTGCGAATCAATTCTCGGTCGGGATGTTAAAAAGCCAGCTCAAAAGAAAGAATCGTCTGATCAAGACTCTCGAAGCCATAGTGGTTTCGGCCGCAAAAAGCGCTAAAGGTCAGGTGAGCGGGAAAATATAACTGGCCCGACTAGCCGATAAAAAGGAAATAGAAGTGCTCAAAACTAAGTTGGAACAAGCACATTCAGTGATCTGAGATGGTCGGGTGCAGGCTGGTCAGCAGAGGAATATGATTGCATAGTTGCAGACGCAGGTGGAGATTGCTAAAGGTAAGGTTATTCATGTCGAGGGGTTTAAATCCCGAGCGACCCAGATTCGGAATAAGATCTCTTCTGTAGAGCAGAGTTTGCTCGCCAAAATAAGAACGATCGGAGAGGATTGTTTGTTGATGCATAGGGTTTCCGAGAACCTGACTGACAGAGAAAGAGATGCAGGAGTGGCTCGGGTCGCGTTCCAAGAGTTGGTAATAGCCACGAATGACAGAGTTTTAGCAGGTTCCCCAGGACTCACTCTCCGAAAACAAACTAGAGGTAATATTTTGTTGAAGGACTGGGAGCATAGCATTACCCTGGGCAAGGAACAAGCCCAAAAAGTGACCAATTCATTAGAAGAAGCCTTCAATTCCATAGAGGGCGAGCTGTTGGGTATGGACACTGGAGGCGATGCCGAAACTTTAATACAAATGAATGTAGAACATATCTCGCTTGATCTGAAAGAGGAGGAGAGAGATTTGACAGATATCTCTCAGATAGACAGGGTGGACATGGCTCGAGTTGATAAGCATTTGATCCAACCCAGCGCACAAATAAGTGCCCTCGACATCGTCGATGCACAAATGGGCGACAAGCTGTAGCAGTTAGCCCGAGAATGCTACTTCGCCAAGGCCAGCTATCAAGCGGAACCCTCGCAGCTAGTATCTAAATTTGTGGACAAATTCATTGCATACACCGAATCTACGCGAAGATGAGCACCTAGCACCAATTGAAAATAGAGTAGGATAAAGGGAGCAGTTGCGCTCCTATTGGTTGTAACCGATTTTGTGAAACCGTTAAGAGTCTAACTGACCTGTAAAATTGCATAAATATAGCAGAGAAAGAAATAGAAAAGGCTGGACCTTTTTGGTATTGATGGTAATAGAGTTTTTGCATTCGAGAAGTTAATATAAGCAAAATCTGAAGATTCTCGATTCTGTCACGACTGTATTACAAGTTTGTTTCTTTGTGTTTCATGATTCTTTTTATTTCACTTTTCATAATTGATGTGTATCGCTATACTTTAGCATGACCACTACTATAGTGAAGGGTTGTCATCTTTCTGTAATTGGTTATTGTCTTTCCTCTGCACCAGCTATCAGTGGGTGTAAGACCAATTTGCATTTACAGAATTATATATTTATTTACACTATGTCAATTATTTCTATACTAATTTCTTCTTATGTTTATGTGTGAGTTTTCCCTTTAACAGGAACCTCACGTTATATACAGCTAAATGTTTTTCTCTCACCCCACATCTCTTTTTATTAAAAATAATACAGTTACGGGAAAGAGCCTTCAAGTTTGCATTCCTATTTTGTTCTTAAAGTAAAAAATTTCTCTTTATTTATACCAAAATTGAAACAGCGTTGAAATCTCTCTTTAAATTATTTCCATACTGGTACTATTCCTCAATGACTGTCCTTGCTGCAACTCAACCTAATATTGAACCCGGACTATCTAATCAAACACACATTGCTTTAAATCTTTTTGACACGATCCTTAAAACTGCTAACACCCGGGAGGAACTTGAATGTTCATGGGCAGCCATTGAAAAAGGATATTACTACTCAGGAACAGTTGGAAGCTAGACAACGAGAACGTAGAAATCCTCATTAGTTTCCTATACCGAAGGTTAGCATTATCCTTAGCATTATCCTTTTATCAATCTTTAAGATACTTTCGGATGCCTTGACACTGTACTTTTGAGCCTTAAGTACAGACTCAGGAACAACACCATCGACAACTTTCCTTTTTTTGTGCTTTTGTAGGTACACATGGGTTGTTTTAGGTCAGCTAGCGTGTACATGTGTGCAGTAATGGAGTAGGGTGTGTGGGCCCTTATAAAAGAGGTTTTTTAAAGAGTTGTTCAGCAATGTTTTGGCAAAGAAGGAATCTGAGATGGCCTGATGCCAGGTAAGCTTGTATGGTGAAAATTAGGGTTATAACAGATGCCCCCTCATGTGTGAGGTCAGAAGAGCATCTGATGGCCGAAATACATTACCAATATTTACTGATGTGTCAAACAAGTGAGCCTAGGAACCAGAAATCGGGAGGCATCGTCTGCAAAAATAACACCGAGGCGAGCATACCCATGCTCGGGATAGAATAAATGCATGGCTACCAATCAAATACACTGTAGATCCATGTCATATAACTATATAAAGTGTAGCCGTGAACAATACATAGCAGATCTACATCTCAAAATCAAAAAGATATACATGTAGAGTATCCATCTTCTTAGAAGTTGATAAAGCCTGATGGTTGGAGATGAGGTCTTCAGAGCTCGAGCAACAACTTCAAAATATTCAAAACTCAAGGTAGGAGTGTAATATCAGTGTATGACTACACCACCCAGAGGTATTCAATGGCTCTTCGGTCATGGACTAGATAATCTTGATGATCAGACTGAAGGCTTCATTGATTTCGAACAAGGACTTGATTGGACATTTAGGATGGTTGGGTATGAGGGCAAGAGACAAACTACAGAGGGGTCGACTCAGGCTTGGTGACAAACTTCCCTTGGACAATATCACAACAAATGATGAGACTCAGGCAGCATGGCATTAACATAATTTTATGAGGTAGGAGGCAATGCAAACTCTCCATATGTTTGGAAGAATAACCAAACAGAGGAGGACACAGCTCTATGTAGCGAGAAAATCTTCCTAAGGTCATATTAAATCCCAGGGTTTGATGAACAAACGGACAGATGTGCTTTATCCAAGGGCGACTCATTATGCAACTAATAAAACAAATACTTTTCCCTTCCTCTTTTTGGGGTATATTTGATTTTTTTGTCTTTTTCAATAATTTTGGAAAAAGAATAAAAGAATGTTACATTACAAAAGGCAGATCGAGTGTCCCAGACATACTAGTTCCAAGCGCACAAAACACAAGGATGCTCAGGGCAAAGGGACATATGCAAGAAAAGGACACTCGAGAAAAATCCTCCAGGGGCTAAAGGTGTCAAGACGCAGAGGCAAAGTGTTATAGGGCTTGCATATGAGGCATGCTTCAGATGGTTCAGTTGAGAGCAACATGGAGCCGCCATTAGGCCAAAGATGTGGTTATGCAAATGCGATTAATAAAACACATGATGGTAATGTCCTTCGATGTAAGTTTAATGAGCCAAGAGAAGGTAATCTCGGCATTTTTTCATATTTAAAGAGTCTGAAAAAGCGTAAAAGGAGACTCCATTGGGGTGCCTTTTTTGAAGGTAGTCTAGTCGGTTCGAAAAAGGGGTAAACTAGCATCGACAATACGTCTATTTGAAACCATTTTAATGAGTGTGAGAAAGAAAAGATCACTCGGCCATTTTTTCATTTTTAAGGAGTCTGAAAAAAGCTTAACTATGGACTCTGTCATGAATGTTCTTCTGGAAGAGTTTAACAAGTGTGAGAGAATAAGGTCACTCGGCGATCTTTTCAATTTTAGGGAGTCTGAAAAGAGCTTAACTATGGACTCCATGGGGGTTTCTTTTTCGTAAATTTAGTCCCTCGGGCCCGAAAAAGGGTTAAAATGATACATGAGAGTACTCTTCTAGAGAGATGAAGTTCCATAGAGTATACATTTGTTCGTACAGTTGACCGTCCGGACCGAAAAATGGGTAAACTACCATTGGATAGACGTGACTTCAATATTCAGTTTAACGAGTGTGAAAGGCCACAAGATCGCTCGGAAATCTTTTCATGTTTAGAGGGTCTGAAAAGGGCTTAAAAGAAGACCCATTATATCTTTTGGGAGTCCCAAGGGTGAGGTCAAGAGTGAAAATGAATCATGCAAATGAGGCTCAAACTCATAATTAGGAAAAACAACAAGGACTCTCGAGCCTATAGTGATTAGAGATAGCATGGATACCATAATGCAACCAGGATCTACCTAGGGCATCCATGTTCCGGTAAGCTCTACCACCAAGTTGCGACACTTCTAAAGCAGCTATGATGGTTCTGTGTCGCAACTTGATGAGATCGATCCTATGGCAAAGGAAAAATACAATGAGATACAAAAGTCAGGGTAGAAACCTAACCTACATGCTCAAGTTGATCCTCGAAAAAAAAAAAAAAAAAACACGGACCGTCGAAAATTACCCAAAACTCCAAAAATTGTCTCGATACTCGATCATATCCCTTTTATGCAACTCTTGAATTACTCTAAATGATTTTTGGTTTAAATAAAATGACAAGGGAGGCCAAAAAAGTGACAAAAAGAGGCCAAAAAGTCTATAAATAGAAGCTGGCAGCTCATTATCACCATTGCTGATTTGGAAATTGACTCTAGAGCCAAAAAAAAACCTTTGTCAAAAGTGGTGATTCTAGGAGCTACAGTGGACGAAACGAACTTCTGTCTAGACAAAGTAAGTACAAACTCTCTTATCTTGCATTTTAAGTCTTTCTTGTTGCTTTAGGTTTCATTTTTTGGGGGAGTGTCGACCTTCAAAAGGTCGGCCCTAGGTCCACGCGGGCTGTCTCAGGATAGGTCGTGTGTACGTTCGGGCAGAGTAAACCTTGCACGCATGTACACACGACTGTCAGTATTACAGCTTGCATGGACCCCCTTTTAGAATGAAAAAATCTTAAAAAATAAGGGTTAACCCTCCTGAACCTTGGTGTTTTGCAGGATGTATGTCCACTGGAGAGAAAGAGAGCATGAATAGGTTAGTGAGTTGGTCAGGGAAGACCCCAATGTTGTGGTTGCCTTGATGCAATGTGGGTTACTCAATTTCTTCTTATGTCCTTTTATGCAAGCACAGAGGAACTTCGGGTTCGGGACCATTATGTGCTCGTTCTTCTTTGAGAGAGTGATGAGCTTTAGTCCTCGAGTAGTGGTATGAGGACATCAGGCCTATCTTCCTGCTATGTGTAGATGGGCAGTATTGTTGCCACGATAGGGTGGTGGAAGGACTAATGAGTCCTTTGATGATGATTTTTTCACCTGGCTATCACGAAAGATCCCAGTTATCGAGGATTACCCTTATGCAGGGATTGATTTTTTTAGGGATCCTGAGATACCAGTACCTCCTTGTTGCACCTCTTTCATCACCTTGGTGAGAAAAATAGAGGTTCTTGCAAGCTCATTTGGGTCTGCTGAGTAGGACAGCTGCAAGGAAAAGAGTTAGGGAAAGAAAATAAAAACTATAATTAAGAATTAAACTAAGAGATGCAATAAAAACTAAATTCATGAGCATAGGGACATAGAAACAAAAAGAACCATAAGACACATGTCACCAATGTTTGAGGTTGATATATTAGTGAAAAAAAAGCACCAAGAAGAAAGGGGACTATGAGTCCCTTCTTCCTCCAAGGGAGGGCTCTTGGACCCCCACTAGCTAGCTCTTCTTACAACAAAGAAAAATGGAAAATGATGATGAAACAACTCTTCACAAATCCACTCAATGGTGAGGTGGATTGTCCAATGTAATGGTGCCCATATGCTCTTGAAAAGGATGGAGTCCTCAAGACAATAGAGGCAACATAACATTACTTTGAATTCCTTGAAAAAATGAGGTGCATCCATGGCTTTTTATAGCATTGCTTTGGATCATTGTTTAACTGCTTTGTAGTGTGAAAAGAGGCCATTTAGGGCATTCCTAGGTCTTTAATCAGCCCACCAGTCGGATCCAGTCCAGATTTGAGGATCAAATCGGCTTGGGAGCTGAACCATAAGTGGGTGGGAGGTCGACCACTCTCATAAATGTGCCATTTAGCAGGTACGTGGATTTTTGCAATAACAGTCGTGCATCGTGTGCCTGTGCACGATTTCTGTGTTCCTGTTACACGCATGCGCGCGCGCCCAATGTCTGCATAGTGCTCTTCAATTTTTCATTACTTTGTATATTTTTTGACCTTTTTTTAATGTTGTGGTATTAATTCAGGTCCATGGATGACTTCATCACTGTTTGACGATGTTGAGTTCTTGTAACCATGTGCAGACAAAATTTCAGTGATAACAGATGCCCCCTGATGGATGAGGTTAGGAGCATACGTATAGCCGAAATCCATCAATGTTTCTTCTACTGAGAATGTTGTTGTAAGAGAGAGAAATAGTGGGATTGTCCAGAGCGATCCGTTGGAGGGAAAAAGGAACCAGTAGGACCCGACCTTCCATGAGGTGTGTAAAATATAAAACTGTGTACAAACGAGGCGGGCATGCCCCATGCTCGTGTCATGTAACTCTGAAAAAAGATGATTGAAGTGTTGGTGTAGATAACTGCAGCGCCCTTGGGGGCAGTTGTGATAAAGGCAGAAGACAATTCTGTAAATGAACATACTCTGAATAGTAGGTAGTGATTGCGGTAATAAGTAGCAGCGATTATGTGGGCACTGATAGCCCAGCCAAGTTCAGAGGTCTTCGGCAAATGAGAGAAATAACTGCAATAGTCGCAAAGTAAGACCCACCATAACATGAGAAAGTGTTGGCGTCGAATGTCATGGGGGTCAACGACAGTAGGGAGAAATGGTGTTTCACCTTGTGTCGTCTGAGATCTCTCATTGAGTGGAGAATGAGAATCAAGATACTGTCGCCCTTCTGGAAAACTGTGTTGATGTCGACAAAAAGGGGAACGCGACTCCCAGAAGAAAATGGCTTCATGAAATCTATTGAGGTGAGGAAGTGGCAGAAGTACATGGATAAAGTCAATATGTGGGAAGAATCAAGACGGCCCTTGGTTGGAGTATGTGTGAGAGAAAAAAGTGGTCGCAACCGTTCAACGAGGTTGAGTGTCAGGGGGACAACAAGACCGAGGATAAGTTGTGCCAGAGGCAGGACAAGGTGAATAAACTTAGAGGGCAGAGGTAAGTGACCTGTGGGGTACTATGAAGATACGGACGATGCCAGCAAGGGGAGATGAGAAGTAGTGCTCCAACCAAGGGTGACATGGGTTGCGGTTGGCCAAAAAGAGGGAAGCAGGTCGCCAAAGGTAACGACAAAAAAGGTAATGTAACGACTGAAAATAAAGGCGTTTGTACAATAAATAATGAATAATTGGGGAGAAATGTACAAATACAGAAACGGGTGCCCCAGTGCGATATGGGTGGCCCATGTAGGGCATAATTTGCTTGGAAAAACTGATGAAGGGTGGGGGGCCCATTGGTGAGTTTCTGTATGAGGTAGGTGAAATGAAGGTAGGTTTGCAGATGGGCAAACTGATTGTGGATGAAATGGAGGGTTCATGATACTACAGAGGTGCAGTCAAAAATAGAACCGTGAAGAGATAATCGGGGAGTCTGTGTGGGAAAGCTAGAAAAATGAGGAGAGGGAGTATGTGGTTGATTCGCGACATGATGAAAGACTATCAGGACTCCCATCCCTAAAGGGTTTTGAAAAACAGCATGAGTGTCAGAAGTGTCAAAAGGTGCTATGAATGGGACAACTCATGTGGGTAAGAATGCTAACAGGTAACAGTACCAAAGATGCAAATGGAGGTGTGGGTACTGCAAAGCCGAGAATGGGGATCCTAGAGGCAAATATCAGAGGGTGTGACTGGAAATGTAAGTGCGATACAAAGGGAAAGACTACATGCCAGTGCTGAGTATATACCTGAAGGGGTTGTGCCGATGTATGATGATCAAGAACCTGCACACATGAAAACCAAATACCTAACGTGAACAATATCTGAAGAGAATCGAAGATATGAGTATGTATTTGATAAGCGTGAATATGTGCATGCGTACCTGACCAGGGTATGAAAAATGGCGCCCCAGGGGCTCAGGATGAAAAGAGGCCCAGGGATTGTTGTGATGTAGATGACGGGATGTTGATCCCGTGGCTGAAGACGGATCGATAAATGGACACTGTGGGATCCCGGAATGGTGAGTGGAAGTTTGGCAAAAAGGCCTATATATAGTTGTAGGGCCCACATTGCCACCTCATTTGTACCTGCTGCCATAGTGACTGGACGAGCATTTTTTAGAGGAGATTTGGAGATTTGGACAGGATGAGGCATCTGATTGGTGATTAGTGAGCGTCAGGTTAGTGGTCTGATCATCCTGCATAGAAATAGGATTTCATTTTTTGGGCAGGGGCTGTACGGAGGGTCGTACAGATGGGTTTTGTAGGTGTGGGCCCCACGTGCGTGAGCTATCCAGAAGTAGGTGCGCACACGTGTGTGCCTGCCCACCGGATAGATGTGCATGGGGGTGCAGGTGAGGGAATTAAAGGCACGCACTATGTGCGTTCCTGTCGGTTGTACAACTGCGCATTTGTGCGCGGCTGTGACATGGACAGGTGTGCACCAGTGCGCGCCTGTGTAGGTAACAGGCGCACTTGAGAGCGCACTTCTGTAGGTAACAGACGTGCCTGAGAGTGCGCATGTGAAGCTAATAGGTGCGCATACGTGCGCGCCTGTATAGTGAACAGGTGTGCATGTGTGCATGCATGTGGGTTAAAACAACCGCGCCTTAGAGGCAAAGTTGACGGGTGTAAAATTGATGTTTGTGATGCTGTTGACGGTCTCGTGCGCTGATATAAGACTCTTTGTGGTGGCTACACGTGGACAGTTTGCATGATGCCAGTGGATTGGGGAGAGCGATATTGGTCTCAGCTATGAAATGTCGTGGCTATTGAGGAGCCAAGTGTGCGAGCGACTTTGGCAACCTGTGGGTTGCTAAAGTTCTTTGAGTGCCCGTTGATACAGGTGCAGGAGTATCTCCTGTAGTTCCTGATCCAAATGTGGAGTCTAGAGCTGTATTGATACCTTGTGCGAGGAGAGAAGATCCCCTTCACTGTGGTGGAGGATGTGTACTTCTTGACTGGGCTCCCGTTTCGGGGTGTGCCCCTACCGGCGGAGCCAGTGCTACTGAGGGACCTAACCTTGGCGACCATTGGCCGGAGATACTGTTTAGGTCAGAAATTTATGTCCAGGACGGTTGTGAGCATTGGGTCGATAGATGCCCTAGCGCATCATTGTATAGAAATGATGATTGTGAGAGTATATGGGTCATTGGCGACCCAGCGGATCAGTGGGGGCCAGTTGTTGGTGATGGGGAGAGTGTTGGTCGGTGAGCAGTTCACCTGGGGGCCTACGCTGGACGCGAGGATGGTGGGGTAGTTGGACCACTGTTGGTCCACGGATATGGGGGATTTTTCCTTTGGGTCCATCCTGGTGGCCTGGTTTCTGGAGAGGGTGTCGATGTTGCGCCCTAGGATTCTTTTGGGTGTGTCCAGGGCGTGAGAGCCACGACTGAGGTGGTGGTCGACCGTGTTGCTTCGCCATGGTGGTGGTGAGGGTGGCCACTTCTTCACGGCAGAGGCGAAACAGGTATGGCGGCAGATTTCGCAGGTGATACTACGTTACCCCTATGTCGGGGTTGACTTCCGGGATGATCCGGACATAGTGCTACCTCTAGGGGAGGTTTTTGACCACCGAGGTATGTGGATTTGATGATGTTGATATGTATATTTTGTGTTTTTTGAGATAGCATGCCTTATGTATATGATATATATGTTGATACTATCTGGTGTTTGTTTGCATATGCAAATGTGGCACCTCGCGAGCGCGAGGTGGAGTTGCAGAGGGCACCGGAGAGACCGCCGCGGGGAGAGAAACGTCGGTGTGAGGACATCGCGGTGCGACTAGCTGAGCCTGAGAGGGTAGCGAGGAGACACCGGTTTGATGACCCTGGTGCTGGGCCATCACACGCTCCTCTGGCAATTGTCGAAGCTGATTTTGAGGACATACGTCGTCGTCTAGAGACGGTGTTACAAGAGGTGCTTGAGGGCATATGGTCTCGCATCCAGGACGAGGCATTCTTGGAGAAATGTTTGGGGGTGTCGCCACCATGGCGGGCCATAGTACGACGAGAAGCAGTGGCTGCTGCGTTAACAATCGGACGACTGTCGCCGGGGTAGGAGGGGCCGGTAGGGGGGGGACCACCACCTCCTGGGGCAAGAGGTGGTGGGCCACCATCGCTTGAGGGAGGAGTAGGTGGTGGTGCTCTAGAGGCACAGTGAGTGGTGCTCTTAGGCAGTGATGTACATATATTTTTTGTATATAGGCTAGTGAGCCCATTTTGTACCGAGGTGCTACATTGGCCTGCGGATACTTGTATATTTTTGTTTTGTATGTAAACATTCGGATGGCACTGTAGACCTTTATATATACATGAGTATACTTTTTGAGATCTATGTGGTATTTACATGTTTTTGGTGAATGTTTTGATGATGTCTATTCTATATATATGTTGCAACAGGTTTGTGTTCGATGTTTATGTATGTGTAGCTTGATGTGATATATGCCAGTCTAACACAATATTAGCTAGGTTATCTGTAATTTGATTCAATTATCTTGGAATATGTGTAAATGTAATGGAATCAAAATGTCGAGATAAAAGCCTAACCTACCGGTATTTACGAAAGAGGCACGGATCACATACGCGGTACACATTATTGAGCTGGAGTATGACTAGTTGACAGTTGAGAAAGACGCTAAGGTGATGGATATGATGATGCTAGGCATCGGCCAGGAGGCCAATGATGGCGGTGTATTCGGCTTGGTTGTTGGTTGTTGACCGCAAACATATGCCGCTTGAATGGAGCATTTCATGTGAGGGGGTGTAGAGAGCCCAAGCAGCCAAAGCGAGATTTTGTGTCCAACGGCTGGCGCCATCAGCGTAACCAATGTGGTAGGCTGGTGGAGGAAGCATTTTTCAATAGCACAAAGGATAGTTTAGACATGAGGGAAGGAAAAAAGATTAAAAACGCTAGAAAAGAAAAAACCTAAAGTAGAATGACTATGTTTAAGCATAAAATTTCTTGAGATACAACCCGTTGACGGGTTCTTTGAGAGAGAGGCCTTTGGGAGAGGCCAAGATATATGTGCCTTTGGTGATGTAATGTTGAAAGATGTATGGGCCATGCCAGAGTGACTTGAATTTTCCATGGCCCAAGGTATCATGAGTGATATCCTAAGCCGGGACGAGGTCGCCTTGGCGAAATGAGCAAAGGTTGACATGGCGATCAAAGGTAGCCTTGGATAATTTTTTAGCTGCCTCATTGTTCTGTAAGGAAGATCAACGATCTTCATCCAGAGACTCCAAGTTTAGCAAGCGCTACTCCATTGGAGCAGTGTCGGGTAATAGCTCAATTGCGGTGCGTAAGGTGGGAATTTCGCACTCGATGGGAAGAGTGGCTTCAACCCCATGGACTAAATGAAATGGTGTGAAACTAGTAGCGGTTTTCACAGTCGTTCGGTAATCCCATAGCGCAGAAAATAACATATGATGCCAATTGGTTTTATGTTTATTAACCATGCGCTGTAACATGGTCTTCAAGACTTTGTTAACTGCTTCGACCTATCCGTTAGACTGAGGGTAATATGGTGAGGAAAACTCATGAGAGAATCCTAACTGAGACGAGAGTTTGATGAAGATCTCATTCTCGAAGTGTTTCCCATGATAGGAAACGAGTTGGAGGGGTACTCCAAAGTGGGATATGACGTGGTTAAAGAAAAAATGCGTTGCAGTGTCAACGGTGTTGTTGAAAGTGGGCATAGCTTCTGCCCATTTGGTGAAGTAATAAACGGCGACAATGATGTATTTGTGACCATTGCTGGAGGAGGCGCCCTGCGGTAACACAGAACACACACTTGAGAGGATTCAAGCGGATGTTATACTGATGACACCATTGAAAGATGATTCGTAAATCATTGAGATGTTGGGTGCATTTCATGGAATGAGTTGTGAGGTCGTCCAAGTAGGCGAGGATGATGTGGGCCAGATCGTGAAAGATGTATGTCATAGCCCGCTGGAAAGTTGCGCCGGCGTTCTTTAAGCCGAAAGGCATGACACGATATGAAAAAGTACCCCAAGGGGTAGTAAATGTGATTTTATACTGATCGGCGGGGTGAATTTGAATTTGATTATAACCAAAGAATCAGTCCATAAAGGAGAGAGCCTCGTGGTCGGCGCATTCGTCGATGATTTGATCGATGAAAGGCGTTGGAAAGTTGTCTTTGGGACATGCGTGATTGAGATCGCGAAAATCTGTGCAAACGCGGATAGTTCCCTATTTTTTGTTAATGGGTACAGGGTTGGAAACCCATGAGGTATAAGCGATGGGGTAAATGAAACCGGCAGCGCGTAATTTGTCAATTTTGGTTTTGATAGCTGTGGCTTTGGATGGATGTAGCGGTCGTTGTTTTTGGCAAACTGGTGTAATGTCGGGCCAGGTGTCAATGCGATGTTAGACAATAGAGGGATCGAGGCCAGGCATTTCCGTGTATGACCAGGTAAAAATATCCCTATATTCTTGGAAGAGGGCTTTATATGCGGTGATTTCTTGAGGAGTGCAAGCAGCTCCAATGGTGATTTCCTCGATGATGCCATTTTTAATGGAAATTTCTATTTTAATGGTTGGGGAAATGTTGGCCATATTGCCTTCTTCAAAAGCATCAGGGGCAGGAATGGGATTTTTGAACAAGTCGATAGGCCCTGATGGGATAAAATCCTTGGTTTCGACCGCGTAAATGGGGTTTTGGTTAGGAGGCATGGAAGCTTCCTATGGATAGAAGAGTGCGTGATGGTGTAGCGCATCCCACGGAGAGTCTGGGTGGTTTAACTCTTCAAGTATTTCTTCGTCGCATTGGAAGTGACAGGAATACAAGGGGTCGTGAGGAGTGATCTTGGTTACAGCGGTCGGGTGGTTGCCCCCTAGTGAAGAAGTAGGGGGAACATTGTTAGGAGATGGTGAGGGTTCACTCGACATAAACCATATATTGAAGTACTGAGGGGTACCCATGGTGGTTGGGTGGAGAGTGTTCGTAGGGGAATAAGCGAGAGATTTGGGGGGGTTGGGGGGTGAATCCTCAGATACATCATCTAAGAACCATGGAGGTGTTGGGAGTGCCTCAGGTTTGGGAGAAATGACATGAAGATCCTCTAGTGATGAGGTAATGTCAATTATCGCCTTTGTGGGTCGGTGAAGCAGAGTCAATTGGCGTTGCCTGTATTCAAGGATCATAGGACACTGGTATGTGAAATGAGCTAATGAATCGCAGAGAGAGAAAGGGAATCTCATACGTTCATTGAGTGAAGTGGTGACATAGCGGATGTCAGTGATATTTGTTGAGGAGGACGTAGCAAGATTGGGATTGCTTTGGAAGTTCTGGCATACTGCGGCCAATGTCTGCCTAAAGCGTGGTAGTGTTGGGCAATGATGGGTATAATGGCAATAGAGAAATGAGAGGGGGGGTGAATCAGTAATAGAGCAATTTAACCATATAATCCAAGTGTTATATCAATGAAGCATTATTATCCAATAATTGCAGAGTAAATAAGCAATGAACAAATGAACAATCATACATATACACAGTACACCAGTGT
>ML786850.1:728667-739796 GCA_009831015.1 Picea engelmannii
TAGATGCTATAATAAGAGGCTGCATAAAATGGTTGATTGTATTGATGTAAAAATTGATGAAGGAATCCCAGCAAGAGAGGTGTACAGTAATGAGTCTTCTACAGAAGACACAGCTAAAGTTGAAGATGAACAGGTCCAAGAATTAGAAAACGAAGACTCTGAATCAGATGAAGACTCATACGGACTCAAATCAGCAGTCAACTACAAATTCCTCCTCCAGAATCATTCAAAAGAATCATCCTGCAAGTCAGATAATTAGAGAAAAAGACAAAGGTGTACAAACCAAGAGAAAGCTAATCAAAAACACTGAACAATATCATATAGCTTTCATATCCATGCTGGAACCCAAGAATTTTAATGAAGCCAACAAAGATGACCACTGGGTTAAAGCAATGAATGATGAACTTGATCAGATTGAGAAAAACAATACGTGTGAGATGGTTCAAAGACCTGAAGGTAAAAACGTCATTGGCTCCAAATGGATCTTTAAGAATAAGTTGAATGAGCAAGGACAAGTTATTGGGAACAAAGCAAGGTTAGTCTGTAAAGGCTATGCTCAGATAGAAGGACTAGATTTTGATGAAACATTTGCGCCCGTAGCAAGATTAGAAGCTATCAGAATGTTTCTTGCCTATGCTTGTCATAAGAGGTTTAAAGTCTATCAAATGGATGTCAAGTCAGCTTTTCTAAATGGAGATTTAAGTGAAGAAGTCTATATGGAACAACCAGAGGGTTTCAAACTTTTTGATAACCCTGACTTAGTATGCAAGCTGAAGAAAGCTTTATATGGGTTAAAACAAGCCCCTCGAGCTGGGTATCACAGACTGGATACGTATCTCAAAGAAAAAGGGTTCAAGAGAGGAACAGTTGACAACAATCTGTATATTAAAACAGAGGATAATGATTTGCTCATCCTAAAGATGGAAATTATCGACAACTATGTTTGCACCCAACATTTGGTAGGTGGTGGTGAAGTCTGGGTCTGTCTCATAGAGTTGGGGCCATCCAGAGGTATCATGGACGCAAGAGTATAGCACTGTGGTGAGTGTCATGACTGGCGATCTGCTGAGGCAATCAGCGACACGATTGGTGTTGCCTATTTTATACTTGATGTTGAGGTGGAATTGTTGCAAGTATGTGATTTTCCTTGTGTCTGCATGAACTGCAGTGGCTTATGATTAGTGTGGATGATTGTCTCCTTCCCAAGAATGTAATGTCTCCACTGGCGGTAGGCTTTCACAATGGAGTACATTTCTTTGTCACAAGTAGGGTACTTACGGACAACATATAATAGTGTCTCACTATAATAGGCCACGAGGTGGTTGTGTTGAGTGAGAACGGCGCCCACCACATATTCTGAAGCATCTGTCTCGATCTCAAAGGGTTGTTGCAGGTATGGTAGTGAAAGTATTGGGGCTGAGCACAAGCGCTGCTTCAAATCGTCGAACGCTTGATGTTGGGACTGGCCCCACTCAAATTTCTCCTTACCACCACCCCTGATTATTTGGCTAAGGGCCCATGCAATATGGGAGAATCCCAACACAAACCTGCAATAGAAATTGGAAAGGCCTAAGAAGCTCTGAAGCTTAGTGAGTGTGGTTGGGGCTGGCCAGTCACAAATGACTTAGATCTTGGTTGGATCCACATGTACACCATGTTGATCAATTATGTAGCCTAGGTAATGGACCCTGTCCATGTCGAAGGAGAATTTTCCCAAGTTGGCATATAGCTTGTGCTGCCGCAGGGTGTGCAGAACCTGCTGAATATGTTGCAAATGTTCAGCCCAAGTCTTGTTGTAAATGAGAATGTCATCCAGATACACCACTACAAAAGTATTGGTTAATGGTCACAAGATATCATCCATCATCCTCATGAAAGTGGTTGGAGCATTTGTCAAACCAAAGGGCATGACCAACCATTCAAAAAGGCCTTCCTTTGACTTGAAGTTGGTTTTCCATACATCTGTTTGTTCTATCGGAACCTGGTGGTAGCTAGACTTTAGATCAATATTACTGAAGTATTTGGCCCCCGTGAGTTGATCAAGGAAGCCGTTGATTCAGAGAATCGGGTACCAGTTTCTGACTGTGATTGTATTCAAAGCCCAGTAATCAATGCAAAGTCGCCAGGTTCCATCTTTCTTCTATACCAACACGATTGGGCTCCCGCAAGGTGATGAGCTGGGACAGATGTGCCCCTTATGGAGTAGTTCTTGGATCTGTCGCTTGATATCCTAATTCTCTAATAGAGAGTGAAGATAGACTGACCCATTGGCCAGTGGTACGTCGGGGGTCAGATCAATGGGGTGCTTGACCTGGCAGTGAAGAGGTACCCCGGTAGGTGAGGAGAAGATATCTAAGTATTCTTCCACAACCTTATCTACTTACTTCTACTGTTTGGAGAGGTCGGTCGCAGAGACCCTAAATGTGGTTGTGATCTTTCTCTTATTCTGAGAGCGAATCACGAAGAAGAAAAAATTCCTCGTTTGAGAGATGACCTTCCTACATTACTTAGCATAGATCAAGGAAATAGCACTAGGTGGGACTGCCTTGGGTATCCTGCACAATTTCTTGTTCAAAGAAATAATAACACTATGAGGCCTAGACTCATATATAGCATGACGTTTACATAAATAAGGTTGGCCCAAAAGAACATCACAAACTTTCATAGGAACAACATCACACAATACCTCATCTTTGAAGGCATTGATGTTGTATGATAGTCGACACTATTGGATGACGCAGAGATCGCTTCCTTGGCAGAGCCAACTAATGGTGTAGGTTTGTGGGTGCAGTTTTTTTGGCAAGGCTAGCCGCTTGGCGACCTCTGTTGAGATGAGGTTTTTTTGGCTACTGCTATCCACGATGAAGTGCAGTGGGGTGCCTTTTACCCACATCTGTGAATGGAAGAGGTGTTCTCCTTCTTCTGGCTCGTCTGGTTCACTAGGCTGGAGCTTGGTGGTAGTAATGGTGGCACCGGGTTCCGCGTCAATTATCTCTCTTCCCCTTTCTGGTTTTGGCTCAGAGTCTGAACCCGCATTTGATTCAGAGTCTTTTACTTCGACCACCAACTATTGCTTTGAGCAGCAATCAGTAGTGTTATGCCAAGGGCTCTTATGGAAGTTGCACCACTTCCCGATATCTTTCTTTGTCTTTTTGGTGTCCTTCTTTGCTTGCAGCTTGGACTGGTTGTCCTGATATTGTCCATATTTACTCTATCCTTTGTTTTGTGGGTTGGGGCCACCCTTTCCTGTCTTTTGTTGTGAGGGGTTCCCAGGCCCAAATTCTCGTGTCTTTTGTTTGAGCTTCTGCTCGATTTTGACGGCATATCGGTAGGTCGCGCCTAAGGATGTGATGTCCAAATATTCCATTTTGGTCTGGATGGATCTATGCAGAGCACCGTGATACTTGACCACCAGATGTCACTCTGAATCTTTGATACCCAGCTTGGTGCACAAGGTATGAAAGATATTCGTGAAATCTGGCACTGTTTAGTCTCTTTCTTGACGCAGTGTGGTCTGTTTGGTATAGAAGTCGTCATAACTTCCGACAAGGTAGTATTGTTCCTTAATAGCATCCCTGAAGGAATCCTAGGTAGTCGTGACTATAAATAATGAGGGTTCCTCTGTTTCCTTTTGCTCATAGAAAGTTTCCCGCCAATATTTGACATGGGGAACGGCTTTGAGGAATGCAAAAGTAATCTTTTCTCTATTCGAAAAGTTATGGATAGAAAAATACCCTTGTAGTAGATTCAACCACTTGTCTACAGCATCTACGTCTATCTTACCTTCAAATATAGGAATATAAAAGTTTATTTGTACCTTGAAGGGGGTGGTGCCTCCGCTCGAATAATATGTGTCGCTTGTTGGTAGTTGCCGAAGGATTTGCGCAAAACTATACATCATCTCGTTCCTTTGTTGCGTGAGGGATTCCTCAATCAATAGTTTGAAAGGATCTCATGTCTCGTCATCTTTCT
Source organism: Picea engelmannii (assembly GCA_009831015.1). NCBI lineage: Eukaryota > Viridiplantae > Streptophyta > Pinopsida > Pinales > Pinaceae > Picea > Picea engelmannii. The sequence goes on from ML786850.1 coordinate 732,640, forward strand.
TTGCTCCTGCCATGAGAGGTCGCTTGGGTGTGCGAGAGCTTTTGTCCTCAAGAGAAACAAGCTCGAGACCCAACTCTTTGTACTCCGACCTCATTAGGGACATGCATTAAGACGGCAAGGAGAAGACCGCTCTAATACCACTGATCCGGATTTTATGAGAAAAATGAAATGACTAGAGATTATTAACAGGTTCTTAACACAAAATAACAGAGATACAGTAAAACGGGTTTTCTATTCAATAAGGAAATAAGTTGAAACTGTAAAATGCAACAGAAACAAGCTTGCTGGAATGGTGGTGGCTTATCTCTAAGATGAGATGTGACAGTTGCGCTCATTCGCAAGAAGATGATTACAATGAGGCTTTGAAGGAATTTTTAAAATAAACAAGAATGACAAAAACTCTAGACATCCAAAAACCTAACCCTAGGAGATGAAGCGCCAAAAGTCATGTGGGCCTCGTTTGGGTAAGTTAGTACATCAACTTCCTGGGGTCATAACTTTTGCATATGATCTCCGTTTTAGGCGTGTGATAGACCGTTGGAAAGGTATCGTCGAGGAGATTCATTTTGGGGGCTCAATAATGCCTTTGGATATCATTGAGAAGCTTTATCCTGAAATACCTTCATTTAGGCAATCAAAATGGCCCCAGAAGTTAAAACTGCTAAAAATAGTAAATTGCCAAAATTGTCAAAAAACTGTTTTGAGCCAGTTGGAAAAGGTGCCATCGATATCCACCGGGATCAAGTTACATATAACATATAAAATCGTCCTTAGTCCCTAGTATATATTACCTATGGATTAAGAAATTGTTTTGAATTAAAGGCTATAAAATCTAGGTAACATTCCCAACTATCTTGCCTTAGCCTAGCAAGATCTGAAAATGATTGAGTAAGGTTCTTCATACCTTTTCCTCAACATTTAATTGGTAACCATGTTGGGGAGATATTTCCATATCTCTCTGGTTGATTGTATCACGATTGTGTTTTATTTTTCTGTTTTGTCTGATTACCCTCTGACTATTTTTTTCTAGGACAGTACCCATTGTGAGACAACCAAATATTGGAGACGGTCTTGTCGACCAAACCAGCATTGCCTTGACCTTGTTTAATACTATCTTAGCAACTGCTAGTACTCATGTTGAACTTCACAACTCTTGGGAAGTAAATACCAATGGCATAAACATACGTGAACGTTGGGAAGCCAAGCAAAGGCAGCCCAGAAATCAACAGTAACCTTCTTTTTCCTACCTCTTAAATCTTCTATTTCATGTCATTTAACTCTCACATCTCTCGAAGGAGAAGAGGGTTTTCCCCTAAAGCTACCCCTATTTCTGAAATAGGAAGGAGGAAAATTGTCTTATCAACACAACGAAGTGCTCTTAGGCAAACCTTATCTGATTCTGCAAGTTCATCCCCATCACCCATACTTATCACTTCCAACATGACACACACAGGTAGTGGTAGTGGCACTAGAGGTCCCTCCTCCTCAAAACCTTCTACTTCATTTGTGATTTGTAGTATCTATAGTCATCAAATCCCTATTCAATCAACTATCAATCCTACTAAGGTCATTAATAAATATGGACTTTTCCAATTTGAGAAAGATGTTACAACCACCCCGTGGCACGTATCTTCTCCCTTGAATCTCGCACCAACCACCCACCCATTACCAAAATTCAAGGATTATTTACCTAGGTTCTCGGGAAATGACATTGTTACTACGAATGAACACCTAGTATCATTCTCTAATGCTTTCCATAACATAGGGGCTAACGATAACGACCCTTGCATGTGTTTATTTGTCAATTCCCTCGAAGGGAAATCTGCAGCATAATTTTTTTATCTCCCTCCCAAAATCATTTCAACTTGGGAATAATTGGTTTATTGGTTCAAATCCACTTATAGACAGCCCAAGAGTCCAGCTAAGTAGTTAATGAAATACACCAATATTGCTTATAAGGATGGTGACACCATTAAATCTTTTAACCTTCATTTCACCAAACTATATAATCAAATTCTCGAACTAATTTGTCCTCAAAATCAAGTTGTTTTCATGCATTATTATAATGCACTACCTTCTTTGTATCGTCATATGCTTGAAGAGAAGGCTATCGACAATCTCGGCTTCTCCTTTTAGGCTTGCCTAAAATATGAAGAGAAACTTGAAAGAATGGGTCTTCATAAGGGAGACTTGGTCAAGCAAATAAAGATGTATGTCATTCTACAACTTGTGCAAGATATGAACAATAGGATGATAGCTTACGAATGGAAAGGAACTTATTCTTCCTCTCCCCCCGGGGCTTCTTCTTCTTCCTTAGCGCCTTTTAGGGACACGAATGAAAACACTTTTAAGCCGAAGGCCATAATGACTTGCAGTTGGTGTAATTTCTATGAAGAAAATCATGATGAGAATACTTGTGAGGTTAAAAGGATTGTTAGAGATAAGATATTTGGAAAAAGGCTTGATACCACAATCGTTGTTTTAGATTGGGCCGAAACAGAGGATGTTATGGTAATCAATACAAGGAATAAATCTTACACTTCCAAGGGAAAATTGATATTCCCCGCACTTCTTCTAACCCAAGCTCATCTTCTCAAAGTGTTGATACACAAGTTGTCATAACTTCAAGTGATCAAGGAGTGTATTCTCTTCTTCCCTCTTCTAAGTACAATATCCTTAACCAATTGGGTAATATCAAATCTTATGCTACCCTTTTGGACATTATTGTCGTCTAGGAACAACAGAAGCATCTCAAGGACTTCATGGAAGGAAATATTTCTACCATAGCCAATATATTTGAAGAGTCAAAGTAAGAGGACTCAACTGTAAATAAGATAGGTGTAAATAATTTTAGGAACCCTATAAAAAATGTGCCTTTCTATATTTTAGTAAAATAATGGATAAAATAGCTCATTGTTTCCTAATTGATGGCAGGTCTAGTCCAAGTGTGATGTCTAAAATTATCATGGAAGAGCTTGGCTTATCTTGCGCTAACGAAAATTCTAGAAGCATGCTCTCTTATAACATTTTGTAGCAATCAACTATAGGTTAAATCAAGGATGTAACCTTAGTTTTGTGCGTATATCCCAAGATAAGAATAACCCTCAACATCCAAGTAATTTATATGTCGGTGAGTAACTACTCAATTATTTTGGGAAGGGATTGGCAAGCCTTAATTGGTGGATACCTTTCACTTGATGGTACACATTTTTCCATCCCTCGGAACAAAAAGAACATTATAGTCCTTAGGGAAGGAATAATTTCACCTTATATAGAGAGAGTTCCCCAACCTAATGTAAATTATCTCGAAGAAGATTTGGGAGTGTACTCTATCTTTGTTGATGAAGGAGACACTATACTTGAACCAATTGATTTTGATGATGGCATGTGGCACATGAATTTCGATGGCTCATGCTCAAACGAAGGTAATGGAGCCGGCATCATTCTATATTATCCTATAAGTAAAATCCACAATTTCTCTTATAGGTTGGAATTTGTTTGCACAAAATGTCACCAATTTTGAGGCCCTATTGTTAGGCATCGAAAATGCATATAAACTTGTTTGTGGCCACCTTACAGTTTTTGGTGATTCTGAACTTGTTGTGAATCTTGTACGTAAGATTTATTCATCAAGCAATAAGTTACTTAAATGTTATACTCAACCTGTTTTGATGTTGATTTCAAATCTGTTATCATTTAACATCACTCATGTTAAAAGAGAACTTAATTCAATGGTTGATATGCTCGTTGTTTTTGTAGCATCACCTACCCGACATCTTTTACCGCAAAGACCTGATTTTACGTTCCAATCTCTATATTGTCCTCTCATCCCTGATAACGTAGAATTGTGGCAGGTTTTTGCGAGTGACGAAGGCATTTTCACTTTCATACAAAATGAACTGTTAAAGCCCAAACAAATCATCTCTGTTGAAGATGACAAATTTCCTAAAGGCTTGACTCCTCTCGAAAGTTCATTTTTGTTAAGTGATGTAGGCAACAAAGAGAAACATAAGGAAGAGGAGTCAAAAAGGAAAGTTGGTGATACAATTTCCTTCAATATTGGGACATCCGAATCTCCAAACATCATTAAATTAGGTGCCCATTGTTCTGATGAAGAAAAAGCGAAATTCACAGAATTACTCCATGGATTTAAAGATGTTTTTGCATGGTCATACGAGGATCTTCGTGGTTTTTATCATGCTCTCATACAGTATGTCATTCCTATCAAGGAAGGGATCAAAATAGTTAGGAAAAGACAAAGACCTATTAACCCTGCACTCGAAGCCACTATTAGAAAAGAATTAGAAAAATTGTTGAAAGCTAATATAATCTTTCTAGTTAAGTATTCCGACTGGGTTCCAAATCTGGTCCTTGTTTAGAAAACTACCGGCCAGATCAGATTATGTGTCAATTTCTGTGCATTGAATAGGGAAAGTTTCAAAGACCATTTTCCACTTTATAATATGGAAATGATTTTACAACAGGTTGCAAGGTCTCAAATGATGTCCTTACTTGACGGTTTTTATGGGTATAATCAAATCAAGGTAAAAAGGACTGATAGGTGTAAAACTGCATTTACCACACGATGGGGTACATTTGCTTATGAACACGTGTCTTTTGGTTTATCTAGTGTAGGTCCCACCTTTCAAAGAGCTATGCAGATATATTTTGATGATCTAATCGGTAATATTATCCAAGTTTATCTTGATGATTTGACGGTTTATTCTAAAAACCGGTTGGATCATTTCAGTCATCTTAGAAAAGTTCTCATGCACTGCAGAAAATTTGGCATTTCCTTATATCCTTCCAAATCCATTTTTGGTGTCAAGAAGGGTAAAATCCTCGAAAACATTCTTTCTAATTTAGGGATAAGTATATATCACGAGAGGATTACTGCCATTCTAAACCTCCCTGCCCCGACCTCCAAGAAAGAAGTTCAAGCTTTCATGGGCATTATTAATTTCGTCTGTAGATTTGTTCCTAATTTTTTTGTTATGCTTAAACCAATCCATAATATTCTAAAGCAATATCGCTCTTTTTCTTGGACAAATGATGTCGAGAATGCTTTCCTTAGGATTAAGAAAGCAATTAGTTCCACACCAGTTCTATTGAAACTAGATTTTGAGAAAGACTTTATCATATTTACCAATGCCACCGAGGAAGAAATTTTTGCTATCCTCTTACAATGTGATGACCAAAACAATGAAAAAAAAACGTAGCTTACATCAGTCAAAGTCTATCAGACGATGATATAAAATACTCTTATATTGAGAAACATGTTTTTTCTCTTGTCAAGGCTATAGAAACATTTTGCCATTTTATTTTGGGAAAACATACATAGGTAAAAGTCCCTTTGCTTGTTGTCAAGTTTTTGCTTTCACAAACTTATCTTTCAGGAAAACTTGCACATTGGCTTGCTAAAATTCAGGAGCATGATTTGACGATCGTGACTTCGAAGATAATCAAGGGACGATACTTAGCCCTTCACTTAGCTCAACACCCCAAACCAAGTGAAGAACTTGACGACCAAGATAATCCTCTTTCAACGCTATTTTATATTGAAAATCAGAATCTCTCTCTATGTGAGAGTCCTTGGTATAAAAATATGGTGTATTATTTGCAATACCAAAAGTGTCCAGATGGGATTGATCCTCACTGGAGAAGGAGACTCCACCTTGAAGCTTCCAAGTATATTATTTTAGGAGACCTTTTGTTTAGGAGGTATGTTGATGGTTTGTTACTTCAATGTGTAAATCATGACAAAGCACATAAATTGCGATATCCATGGATCATCAGCTTATGTCATTCACATCGGTGGCCATTTTTCTTCTAAGGCTACTACTTTTAAGATCATAAGAAATGGTTATTACTAGCCTTCGATATTTTGTTATTCATATAAATTTGCAAGTTCCTATGATAAATGCCAAAAATTCGTTGGGAAAGAATATCTTTCTACCATGCCTTTACAAGTTGTCCTCCTGGATTTCCCTTTTTCTAAGTGGGATCTAGACTTTATTGATCCTATCAACCCTCTATCTTCTACAAGGAATATCTTTATTTTGACATCCACTGATTACTTTACTAAGTGGATCGAGGTTGTTCCTCTTAGACACGCATAGGATAAGCAGGCAGTTTCTTTCCTAGAATCTAATATATTTTCCAGATTTGGCATCCCATTAGAGATCATTATGGAAAATGGCCTAGCCTTCATTTCTGCAAAATTGTCCCAATTTTTGGCTAAGTTAGGTGTCAAACATTTCACCTCATCTTCTTATTACCCTCAGGTAAATGGGAAAGGAGATTCCACTAACAACAAACGGGTTAGGATCATAAAGAGAATCATAGAAGACAAACCTCGTCAATGGCACATACTTCTCACTTATTCCCTCTAGATAGACCATACAACCACCAAAGAAGGTACAGATTTACTTCCTTTCAGCTCGTATATGGCCAAGAGGTTGTTCTACCTACTGAGCAAGAGATTTCCTCCTTACAGTTGATGTTAGAAACTGAAGAATTAAATTCTTCTAATGTTCCCCAAAGAATAAATGCATTGTTATCCCTGGAACAACAAAGAAACTTTGTCTTAGACAAACTAAAAGGAAGGCAACAAACCGTGAAAAAGTACTTTAACAAACGAGAAAAGGCTCCTGAATTCAAGATTGACGACAAAGTCCTACTAAGGGACTTAGCCCATGTTGAAAGAGGGATACATTCTAAATTCCAAAAACTATGGCTAGGTCCTTTCAAAATCACTTTTATCCTTGCCACAAACTCATACCTTCTAAAGGATTTAGAGGAACGATTGTTTTCTTACAGTACTAATGGTTCCAAATTGAAACATTATGTGGAACCAACTTGATCACTGGCCCTTTGTGTAAACATGAATGTTGTATATAATCTTTTTACTATTTATTTTTCTTACTTGGGTTTATTAAGTTTTTATTTTTGTTGTTGGTTTTGCATGGTCATTAGAAATAGAGTGTTATCACTGAAATTTCGTCCGCACAGGGCGACAAGAACTCCGCATCATCAACACAGAAAAACAGGCATTCATGGCACAAGGATTAATTCCACAGCACATCAACAGGGCCAAAACTATACAAAAATGGCTAAAAAATTAAAAAGCGCAGCACACCCACTAAAAACAAGCGCGC
>ML786850.1:753702-768831 GCA_009831015.1 Picea engelmannii
TAGTTTTTGTTTAATTCTTGTTAATAGTTTAGTTGTTTTCTTTCTAACCTTTTACATCACAGCTGTCATGACTAGCAGAGCCCAACTAGGCATGTAAGCACTCACTTTTTGCTCACACATCGACGAAAAGAGTGCAAACATAGAGTCTAGATCAGTTTTTCCATAACAATGTCATTCTGTAAGTATTGTTGATCGATGAAAATAAGATACACATAGTTGTCATGATGTCCTCCTTTGAGACACTATTGGAATAGATTTTTTCTTTCAATATTGTTGTAGTATAATTGGTTTTGTTTTCTTCCTTGTTTCTAATATCCCTTTCTTCCATCCATCCTGAGATTCAAGAGCATGTCAGAAGCATTCTCCTTGAAATTATAAAAAGCATTATCGATTATGAATCTTATTTGATTGTTATGCATACAGGACCAACTCCCCTCATACATCTCACTTTCTATAAGTAATTTCCCGAAGTCCCATCCCATCATTTACCCTAAACCATCATTTCCCCCCCTGTTGCATAACTATTCGTTTCAACAGTTTTTTATCACCTACTTCTATTGGTCTGTGAAAACAAACATTTTCAGTTCTAAATCTATTGAGAACAGATCTCCCTGTGGAGTCACCAATTAGTTGACACCAAAAAGAAAAACATGGAATCTATATATATATATATATAGGGATTCCATGTTTTTCCTTTGGGTGTCAACTATATATATATATGTGTGTGTGTGTGTGTGTGTGTGTGTGTGTGTGTGTGTGTGTGTTAAATAGGTGGGACACCCTTATGTAAATAATGATCAAAGGTGTGTCTTTGATTTACGCTCATGACTACCTTGAAAAATGATTCTACAGATTGAGAATAAACCCAAAAATTTGAGTCGCTTTCCATGTGCAATGGATGAATGATGAGTGTGTTGGCAATTTGATTTGAAAAAGAAAAGGAGGAGGAAAGTGTTTCTTTGATAAGCATCTTCGATCATTCTTGCTACACATATATTTTGGCATATAGTTATGGTGTATTGCACTTATGGTATACTTGTTATATATTGTGGACAATTGATATGTTTTATGGAATGGAAACCCTCTGTTAGCAAGAAATGTAGGACATATTTTGGTGCTAAGTGTTGAACGGGCATATAATACTTATAAGATCTATGTGGGGGGGGGATTCGATTTTGAATTGGAAATGATATGTTTGGTGGCAGACATGGTTAACTATGTATTTTATGGAAAAATGTTTGGAAGTTTGGGTGTGGTTGTACTTGGCTATGGTTGATGGAAATTAACGAGAAAAGACAGGAAACGACGTGCATTTACTACACGTCATTCTTACCATACCTAAAAGTCGCCACCTTCACTATACTTGTGCTTGTTTTGGTTGCTATGTTAGTATTGCCTCCATTTTGCTTGGCTTTTGGGAGAATAGTGGTGCGCTTTGTTTTTTGGCATTTTCCTCACATGTTTGTTGGCTCTTATCCCTCCATTCATGAACTGTAACTCTGCTCTGAATAAAATCATTGTTTTGGCTCTTAGAGTTTGCATGCAGACTGTGTTTTCTTTCTAAATATTACAGGTGGTGTATGTGGGTTTTTTGGCTATGCAAATTACATTGGGTTTCTTCCTTTGGCATTTAAACGTTTCAAGCTGGGAAATTTGTTTGGCATTCCATTCTATTTCAAGTATGTGGTTTTGTTGCACCCAGAATGAATGATGGTTATCATGGTATGACTATTTGCAAATGATTATGGCGAATACATTCGGTTTCACTCATTTCTTGTAATTGAATTTCGAAGGGTTTTCTTTGTGAAATAAAAAGAATAGTTGGGTTTTTGTGATTATTGCGTAATGCCATGCCCTCTACCCAATCCTTGGAAGATTTTCGTCCCTTTGTATTACCATTCCATTGTTTGAAAATATATTGGAGACCTGTGTATTTGCCTTGCATCCACCTTGGGAGGATTGTGGAAAGAAATGATTTTGTTTTGCTTTGCAAACCCCTTATTAATATTTCACCCTTATGTCTGCCCAGACCCCGCTTTTCTATCCAACATATGGATTGTTAGTAAACTCAAACTCGGGTTTTGATACTTTTTATGGTGTTAACCCAACAGTGGAAAAGATTGGTTATGTCTATGAAGTCTTGGCTCGTTTGTTATTTATCTATGATGATAATGTCGCTTTTGAAGTTATATGGTTTCTAAAAAAATGATAACAACCAACTTCGCAATGGGATTTTGAACCCAATCAGTTTACGCAACAATTATTGGGTTTGTGATATAAGTTTTATATAATGAACGGTCGATGGCTTTATGGTTGTTTTCTCAGCCTCCCGTGCTGGCTTGAGGCAATATGGTTATAATTGTTTTCAATTGACTTTGTAAATGGTCTCCTATAAAACATTCTGCTGAGTTTAAATGGATATCTATGGAAAAAGAAAAAAGGAAATGAAAATTGTAAAGTTTGACAGTACCGAAATTTTCCTTGGGTTTTATATTGAGCACTATAAAAATTGGTGTGTCTTGGATTTGAATTGTTAACAGAGAAAGATTTTTGGCAAATGATGGCAATGTCGATTTTAAAGTTAATAAATGTTATTTTATGTAATAGAATAATAATCGTCTCATTCTCATTCATTATCTCACTTTCCGCTCATTATATTCCCACCTCCTTCCCAAATACATTTAATTTATTCCTTGTTCTGTTATTATGAATTTCATTTCAAAAAAAAAAAGAGAGAGAAAGAATTAAAAGGAAAGGAAAGGGACTAGATGATGACTGGTGTTGGAAGTTTGGATATGGAGACATTGTTTTTGTAAGGAAGTTACCTCCGCATTTGCTTGAACAATATTCGTTGGTTGGTTCCCGTCCAATCCCCCCATCTTCCCAATATCCCTATAACTCCCTGTTCAAATGGCAATTGATTATTGAATTTAAAAGTATGATGGATGTGTTGGAGAAATCTATTTTCAGCACACTAATTCAATGGGAGTTAACTAACTAGTTCCATTTTAGACTTTCAATTTTAGACCATCACTATTATGCATGCATTCCTAAGAAAAGCTCACTGCATCTCACTGCTTCTTCGCTTTTCTTAATTATAGGATGTCATTGCCTATATGAGTGAACATCACTCACTCATTGAATAGATCATAATATACATTGATTCTCATTTCATATTGTATCTCTCTTCCTTTTCTTGATAAGATTTGTTTGTGTATGCTTTATCTAGGTCCCCTGTGCAGGTTTCCATGAAACACTAACATGGTATTAGAACCAAGCTACTTGGAGCAACCTAGACAAGCTAGAGAAAAGCGAAAGAGGATTTAATTATTGATTAAACCTAGTTTCCGCCAGAGTCGCAGCCTATCCCTATCAAAAGGTGCGACAATTTGAATCAACGCAGTCTATCCATTGCTAAGGTGCAACAGTCAATCTACATAGTCTATCCATTGCTAGGGTGTGACGGTCGCACTCAAACTTATGGAAAAAAAAATCAGGAATTGACGTAGTTTCTACACATCCAAGGTGAGACATTGTCACATTGTATTCTTCACCAGAGTGCGATGTTTACTTTTCCTAAATCAATGCACTCTATCCATTTCTAGAGTGTGACATAGTCTCACTATATCCTTCACTAGGGTGTGACGATTCAGTCTGCCCATTTCCAGGGTGAGACACTCTAGAAAATTGGTTTCCTGCAGTAAAACAGCCATATCTCGAAATCTATGATCTGGGTCGGGCTGATATTTTGACGAGAGACGTATAAAATAGGGATGCTCATGCTCACTAAAAATATCCAAAACCCACATTGTATTTTAGGAGATATAGTTGTTTTATCACATTTATAGTTGTCGTAGAACCGTCAGTCATATCTTCGAATCCACGATCTGGGTTTTCAGGATCTTTTCATAATCAATAGCAGGGATGGAGACGATGCAAATTATTTAATCAAGTCTACCTATAATACTCACAGCATACAACTATTTTGAATGGAATTTGAAGGCCGCATTCCAACTCAAAAGAAAAGGATTGTACAATTTGACGATGGCAATAGAAACAAAACCTACATCAGCGCTTGAGAAGACCAGATGGGCGAACCGTAAAGATGAGGCCACCGAACTAATTCTTGAGTTAATATCCATTGATTTATGGTTTCATGTTGTTGCATGCAATACTCCAAACAATATATGGAACACCTTGGAAGGACTCTTTGGAAAGCAGGATGAGATGCGAGGTCATATGCTTGAGGTAGAGTTCAATACCTTAGACCCTAAAAGTTTTGATAATATACAACAATTCTTTACTAAATTTAAATCTTTGATATTGAGCTTGGCTGAATGTGGTATTGACAAGTCTACACAAGAGAAAAAACCTATTCTAACAATCTTAGCCAAGCTAGGACAAGAATACGATGTATATGTTTCCAATTTCCATTCAGGCATATGTCTTTTTGGAACAAATTGGAAAATTCCTACGATGGCTCAGTTAATTGAGTCTCTTGGAAAATTCCTACGATGGCTCAGTTAATTGGAAAATTCCTACAATGAATTACATGTGATTTTGTTTTGAATGATAGAGCCAACCTTTTGATTTTATTTAGGTAGATGCATGGATTGTTAAGAGTTTTTCATAACATGATTGGAATATTGCTTAAGGATGAGTTTCTTTAGCAGAGGCAACAATGGCAGAGGTGCAAATAGAGGCAGAGCGCATAATTGGCAAAGAGGCCATAGAAGGCCAAGATTTTCGATAATTTTGACATTGATCCGCAAGAACTAAATCAAATTTTCCAATCTGGGTTTTTTAATCTAGTTGGTCAAGGAATTCTGCAATCTATACTTGAGAGGCCTCATTTCCAACCATGTCAAAATTTCTATGGTATCCATGTCCCCCCTCTTGTGTCTATGCAGCCATAACCACCTTCCAATGATGCCTGGAAAGAAATTGTTCATCAACATGTGGCTCATCACCATGGTTGGCCTACGGTGTCGTTGCCATTACCCCCTTCTCCCCCACCATTCAACCCAAATTATGATGCTCATCGTGTTGCCTCACCAGTACAGTCCTCTCATGCAAGCAAAATATTAAAAATTTTCATCCCTCCAAGTCTTCTAAAGACTCCTCTAAATCACTATCCTCTCATCTCCACCTCAAAGATGATTGTTCACATGTCATCAGTGCAATCCACCCATGAGCTTCCAATCAGTTGAAGGTTGTTGCATAGGATAAATCGGAAAAGGGATCAAGAGAAAGCATCAATGAAAAGAGGCAAAACGCCTCTCACAACAAATATGGTTTTTAATCTTGTTAATGTTATTTTCTTTTGAGGACAATATTTTTATTTGATATGACATTATTTTGGACAACAAATACATATTTAGACAGAGTTTTGGACAACATGGATATAATGTTATTTTTGGATATAGTCATGTTCTATTTTTTATATTAAAATATTTGACTATTAATATGAGGATGGGAGTTATTTTTTTTCCAAGGAAAAAATTTGTAATTTTATTAAAGGATATAAAATTACATTCGCAGATATATATTTGCTATTGAAGATAGCCAAAAATATATATTGTCTGTGTAGTGTCTCTTACATTTATGTGTGTTCTTCATTACAAAATATGTCAATCTTATATCAAGTGGTGAGTGGACAACCACCCATAGACTTTCCAGTTATACATAGGTACCAAAAGTATCAAAAACTATTTGTCAAATATACACTTTGTGTTCCTAATTTGAGTTCCCAAAAAAGTGATATCAGCTGCAATTCTTTATATTTGTTCTTCCTAAAAGGGCCTGTGAAAGTCAAAACTACCTTATGTCGTATGTTTTGTGATGTGTGGCTTCTTTGGATAGTCGGTCAGCCATGGTGTTCCTTTCCCTGTAAATATGAGAGAGAGAGATAGTGTCAAAAGTGGAAATGATCCTCAAAACTTCTACCAGGTAAGGTCTGAGTCTAGTCATATGACATATTTGTGCTTGGTTTTCTCAATTGATGGTGATCAAGGAGTCCCCAAAGACTTGTAGAGTGGTAACACCCTTTTCTTCTGCAAAAAGGAGTAGTAGTTTTAAGTCTTGGATTTCAGCATAGTTGTTTGTATCAGGCCCCAACCCAACTCTGAGGTGAAAATAGTGTTGATTTGTTAGAAATAAGCATCCTCCCCCGCAGTGTAAATGATCCCCCGAGGCCGCACCATCAAAATAGGCCCATGGCCTACCTTTTTCAATCTGTTCCTCTAGGGGAGCTCGGCTCGAGCCCCGTCTCGAACTCTTTCCTTGATTGAGATGAACGATTATTCTTAAGGAGTTTGTGGCCACCCGCAGAGGTGATTGTGGGTCATCCCGAAATAATGTGTTGTTTCTGGCTATCCAGATTCCCCAAGCAGCTAGGATAGGCAAGGCTTTTAAGTGTTTTGGAGTTGTTGGCTTAAGCCAGTCTTTTAACGCTTCTTCGAAGGAGCCTCCTTGCCATCAACCTATGTGAGGGTTTTAATTGGAGGCTTCCATCTAGACTAATGAGGTGAAGGGGCAGCGCATAAATAAGTGATATGTCGTTTCTTCCTTCATTTTGTAGAGTTAACACCAGCTCGGCCCATGGAATTGTTTCTTCTGTAGAATATCTCAGGTGGGGATTTTGTTTTCTAGTATAGACCAAACCAAGAGTTTTCCTTGGCTTGACTTTTCATCTTGCACAGTTTCCTCCCCCACCATCTCTCTTCTTATTGTAACGGTACAATTATTAGTTGAACATAAGCTACTTTTGGAGTATAAGTGCCTCCCGGATCGCCATCCCAAATGAGTTCATCCTCACCTTCAGTTAAGCAGATATTTTCCCTCCTAAGGGAAAGGATATAACGGTCCCAAAGAATAGCTTGAGGCTCATTGAGTCCCAAGGATCTCCCCTTTTTCCATCCTTGTTGCCACATTATTGTGTGGAGGGGATCGGCAACTTGGGCAAGGTAGAAAAAAAAACCTCGATCTAAGGTTGAGCAAAGTTCATCTGGGAGGATGTGTCCTCTCAAACATCCTACCCAAGGGTCTCGCCCGATTCTAAGTGAGTTACCAAACCCTACCTTCCAAGCTAAGGAGATACCAACCACATCAAAGGCCCATTGTACCACCTTCCACATAACTGATATCCTTGATGTTATGGTGCCAGGGCCCCTGATCCATTCTAGTAAAGAGAGTGGGGCCACATACTTTAGAAGGCTCACTTTGGTTCACAGACTTGTTGTCGAAATTAGTCGCCAAACTGATTTTGCCACCATAGCTTTTGAGAACAGAAAAATGTTTTTTAGTCCCCATCCACCCAAGGCCTTTGGTTTCGCAATTTTCTCCCAGCAAACCCAGGGCACCACTCTGTTTTCTAATTTCCCCCTCCAAAGATAAGAGAAAGACATTCTTCTTTCTTTTTCTATAATTCCTTTTGGGATCCACGAGAGGGACATCCAGTATACTAGATTGCTTCCAGCACCAACTTTATTAAAACTAACCTTCCTACCCTTGATAACCATTTATTGCTTCAAACTTGCAGTCTTTTTTCTAGATTTGCCAAAAGCCACGTCCTATCATTCTTCCTATAATCATTTGGTTTTAAGTGGAAGCCAACGTATTTGAGGCCTTCTTCCAGATTCTGTGTTTGGAAGGGGAGAAGATCTAAATAGTGTTGTATGTCCTCATCCTCAATCCGAGAGAAGAGTATATTGGATTTTTGTGCGTTAATTTTCATACCCATTGCTATTTTGAAAAGTGTGAGACCCTCTGATAATAAGTTTGCATCCCTCTTCGATCCATCGCAAAAGATTGGTATATCATCCAAAAAGAGTAAGTGGGTAATGGCCATCCCATTTGAGATTTCAATACCAGAGAAATGCCCACCCACCTTTGCCTTTGCGAAGTAGCGGCTAAGGATTTCGGCTACAAGGAGGAAGAGTAGAGGAGATAGGGGCCATCCTTGTTGTATTCCTCTTTCTGCTTGAAAAAAAAATGTGGCAGAACCATTGAGTAGAATGGAGAAGGAGACCGTGTTCAGGCAAGCCATTATCCAGTTGAAGAAGACCAGTCTGAAGCCTAGATGAATCATAAGCATTATGATGTATAACCAGTTTACCCTATCAAAGGCTTTGGATAGATCTATTTTAATCACGACTTCTTTTAGCTTCTTTAGTTTTATGCTATGAAGACCTTCTTGTGCCACTCTGATAGCATCATGCATCTTCCTGCCTTCAAGAAAGCCAAATTGTTCCCCAGAGATGTGTTTAGAGAGAATTACCTTTAGCCTTCTACTGATAACCTTTGAGATTATCTTATATAGACAATTACAAAGGGAGATTGGTCAAAAGTCTTCAACGGAGGAAGGGTTGTCTATCTTAGGGATCAATGCTATGAAAGTAGCATTGATTGGGTTATGTATATGACCTCTCACCCTCAATTCTTCAATCACCCTCAGGAGATTAGATACAAGAATGTCAAAGCACCCCAAGTAGAATTCAATTGGCCAACCGTCTGGGCTAGGACTCTTCCCTTTTTGGAAAGTGTGTAAGACTTCTAACAGCTCTTTTTCAGTAACTGGGGTCGTTAAGGATCCAACTTCATCCTCTTCTACAAATCCGGGGAAGAATTGGGCCACCTTAATAATTTCTGCAATGGATGTCTCCTCCTGAGCTTTAAAAATTTCCTTAAAATGATTGGTACCCAAATCGGCTAATTCGTTGAACATTGTTACTTCCTCTCCCCTCTGATTCTGTAGGCTCCAAATGGTGTTGGCCATCTTCCGACCTTTGGCAAAGGCCTGAACAAATTTTGTTTTTTCATCTCTGCAAGCAAGCCACAATGCCCGACTCTTTAGCCTCCATTGTGCCTCTCTTTCTTCCAAGATGGCCCTACCTCTTTTTTCCAAACCATACAGGTGGTCTTTTGCTTCCTGGCTAAATAACCCTCGACCAATCCCATCTTGTAGTATTGTTAGTTCCAAGTCGATATCTCTCAGTTGTTGATCATCTTTTAGTTGCTTCACTTTGGCCCAATTTTTAGTTTCTTGTTTGAGTCGTTGAGATTCTCAACAAAATGTACTGTCACTGGGGTCTGGGATTGTTCTGGTAGTTTCACCCATAACTCCCTTACTAGATAAATAAAGGTTGGATCCGTGAGCCAACCCTCGAAGAATTTGAAGGGGCTTGTCACCCTTCTAGAAATGGTCCTTAATTCGAACAGAATCATAAGATGATCTGATTCTCCCCCATAATTTACCCATTGTCGTACTAGAGCGGAAGAATCCAGAAGATCGTTTGTCATTAAGAATATGTCCATTCATTTAGCCACCCAGTCCGACCCAACCCATCTATTACACCAGGTAAGAGAGAGTTTTTGGGGTTCCACGTCCACCAGTCCCCCTGGTCCAGGAAATTTAGAAAGAAATTGTTTAATGGGTCCAACGCAACTCTAGGTCCCCAAACCTCTAAGGCACCTAATGAGAAGTTGAGGTCTCCACCAAGTATAAAATATTTATGCTTAAACCATTTGCACTCAGCTAATGAGTTCCAATAAATTTGTCTATCCTCGTGAGGACCATAGATGTTTATAATAGTTAAATTGTGTCCCATGTGTGTGGAGAAAATAGTAAGTCTAATCCCTAAGGTAAAACTCCAGACAGTTTCCAGTTTGTAGTTTCCTTTCTTCCATCCAGTGGCCAAACCCCCTGAGCGGCCTCTAGCATCTATTGTTGCAAACATCCATCCCAGGAGTAAAGTTTCCAAGGTCTTAACCACTATTGTGCTATCCCCTAAAGTTTCTTGTAGAATAATGACATTTGGCGAGCATTGATCAACCAATCTTCGTAAGGACGATTTTTTAGTGGGGTTCGCCAACCCTCGACAATTGAAAGAGAGGATTTTCATGAGGTAACTCCTTCCTGGGGAAGCTTTACTCTAAGCGCCTATTCGATTGAGGATTGTCTACCCTGATGCCAGGTCAATTCTGGCCCGATCTTGTGCCAGATATAAATGTTATTTATGGCCCCTACCTTTACCCACTGAGTGTGACTGAGGTAGTGACCCCAGCCCCCGACCATTCATCAAGAGAGATCCACTCTCCATGAGGTCCTCCTTGACCATCGATCTACTCCTAAGGTGGTAACGAACTCTGTTGTCTTCCGAAGAGGGTTTGTTGAGGCCGAGAGAGTGGATAAAGTAGGAGGGAGGGTGGAAAGACGTGAAGTTTCCAAAGAGGTTGGGGAGAGGGTTCCTGAAGTAATGGGAGGGTCGTCGCTAGCTGGTGTGGGAGGCAGTCTGGTAGATTTCATGTTCCTAGTCAACGATGAAGCTCCCAGCCCCCACGAGTTTGTGGATGGCGTGACCAACAAGGGTGCAAAACCGGACGAGGAGAAGGAGAAGGGACAGTGGAGAGAGGCCAGGCTAACTAAGGAAAGAGACTTCCCTTCCGAAGTAAGTGAAGGAAAAACAAAAATTTCAACCAGATCAAAAGACTTCAAAGAAAAAAAAGAAGATACTTCCAAAGTTGACATACCCATAATTTCTTGATCTCGACGGAGTAGGTGTTCCAAAGAAGGCAAAGAAAATGGTCTAGTTGCCGAAGGCACATCCTGCCCGGGTCCCTGGTTGCACCAACTACCCGAGCCCTGTCTCGTCGTGCATACAACTCCAATAGGTTGTTGCTCCTTTCTTTTGGATTCCCCTACGCCCATCTGTTGTTCCCATTTCTTTCTCGAAGGAGAGGAGGATGAGATTTTTCCTATTGCCATCTAGTCTTTGCCCTTTAATGGTAGTGGGAAAGTTGCCACACCATGCCCATAGACATGGCATCTATGGCACCTAAAAGGGATTTCTTCATAGTCCAGGGTTTATACAAAGGTCCCGACAGTCGATTCAATGGTAATATCCTGATATAAACCCTTCTGCAGATTAATCTGGACTAGGATGCGAACCATTGTCATGTATCATGTGACTTCAAAAGACATATCCACTTTGAGGTATTTGCCCAATAGGTTTCCAATTGTCATGAATCGGTGTATATTCTAGTATTGCATCGGGAGGCCCGGGAGTCTTACCCAAATGGGTTCCTCGTCAACCCGTTCTCGCTTCGCATCAAAAGTGGGCGTCCAACATTTGAGTAGTGTAGGGGTGTCTACGAAGCTCCATACCTTCTTTAGTACCCAATCCAGATCATTCGAGGAGGATAAGACAAAGGCAAACCACCCTCTAGTGAGTAGCCTGATGTGGGGCATCTTGGAGATCTTTGGTAGCCATAAATTGGTAACCCAATTTTTGAGGAAGACATACCCAGTTTTTTTCCCCTGGCCCTTCCCACCACTGCTCTTTCTGTAAAGTCCAAGACCCTTTTCATGGAAACGTCCTCACCGAAGACAAGCCGCTCAGCACCAATTCTTTCCCTAGCACACCTGACAACTTTAGACTGTCATCCTTCCGAGCTATTATGGGCTTTGTTCAATTTTTCCCCGTTTTGTGAATTACTGGCAGGGATGCTCTTCTTGGTTTCAATGGAAATATCAGTAGGAAAAGAAGAGTTGACTACACATCCTGCAATCCCGAGTTCTATATCCCCAACTTGTTCGACTTCCACCATGAAGTCTGAAGGTGAAAAACCTTGTGTGGCGGTGAAACCCTCTAAAACCTCGATCTGTCGCTCAATATACTGGGTCTCAAGTAGGTCTGAAAAAGGTGCGTTATACCCAGACGATAGCTCCCCCACAACAAAGCCTAAACTCCCTTCAAAGCCTCCTGGTGGCTCGGTGTAAAAGGGTAGTTTCCCATCCCATCCTTCAGAGTATATTGGACCATCTGAAGGTGGCAGCTTCTGTTCCAAAGAGGAAATCGGACCTAACCAGTCTGCCACCGAAAACCCCGAACCTCCTACCACCTCGCTTCATGGAAAAAAACTATTGTTGTCCCCCAGCCTTGTGTGCCCAGATTCAATTAATTCACCTGACCCACCTGTCACCTGCCAGATACTAGCTAGAACGCCTCCCGAAGATAATGCCAGAGAAGGTGAGGTGTGCCCCACGGCATCTAAGGAAAAGGAGGTGCCCTTGTCCTGTAGCGACTCCATGCTTCGGTAATGGGCCCAAACTGCACTGACCTTATTTTGAAAACTGTGTTTGTTGCACGGTCCTTGTTCACTTCCAGCGCGACATAAACCAATACCTGCTCAAAATGCCTTCGACATTGTCGTAAACCCTCATCTGACTCCCAGGTCTCTCATCCTTCTGCTTCCATCGGGGCAAAATGGTATGAGGATGGGAATTATAAGGCGGATGTGTGAATTAAATATTTGGGGTATTATACTTCATGTGTTGATGATTATTAAAAAAATGAAAATTGGAGTGACAAGGGGTCCCACATATTTAGTTATTATTTAAATAGACCCTAATTTATATATTATTATTTATTTATCTCAACAAATTAATTAAGCTAATTAAGCTTAACAAAAGAAACGTAGTTGAACTACCATAACTTATTGAGAAAGAATAAAAACTCAATCAAAAGAAGAGACAAGGGGAGAGAACAAAAGGGGAACTTCTGATATAAGGTCTGCTCTATACTTCTGAGATAATTATTTTCTTCATTCATTCTGAGTTTACTAAAAATCTAAACCATCTTGATGACAGCATCGTCTTATTGAATGCAGCAGGATTCAATATTGAATCATATCTTTCAGCAGCTTGTTTCTAAAGGTGTGTGATTTATCTTTGGCAGTCTATGTATTCTTGTTTGTTTATGGATTAGATTTCATGACTGATAGATAATATTTTGCAGAGTCAAGTGAAAACATTTTTATGGCAAGTTGATCCATATCTTTAGCTTCATTTTTCTTTTGTTGTCAGAGTCTTTTTGTATGGTGCCATCAAAGACTTCTAAATTTGACTTTGGTCCCACCCTCTCAGGGGTTTGTAAAGAGAATTATGCTTTGTATCTCAAAATGAAGTTAATATAAAAATTAGATTTTTGATTTCAATCTCACATGTGTATCTTAATGATATTGTTCAAATTTTACTTTTATTCTTTTTTTTTATCCATGTACACACTTATGTATATCTATGCTTCTTCTTTTTTACAGTTACATATAACATATAAAATTAGCCTTAGTCCCTAGTATATATTACCTATGGATTAAGATATTGTTTGAATTAAAGGCTATAAACTCTTGGTAACATTCCCAACTATCTTGCCTTAGCCTAGCAAGATCTGAAAATGCTTAAGTAAGGTTCTTCATACCTTGATCCGGATTATTTTCCTAAACATTGTCCTCAATAGAAATTTTACTATTTATACAATGCAACTAGAAAGAAAAGAAATACATCTAGTTACCTTTTATTTTCAAATAAGTTTATTTGTTCAGAAAAATAAAACGTTCTTGGTTGAAAACAGAAAGAACCCAATTTGCACACATCAAAGACGTTGTAGTTTCATTTATATGAGATACCCATCTCTGGATATTGGATGTTATTGAAGTGACTTAAAATAGTTCACTCTAGAAAATTTATGAATGCATAATAGACAATTTATATTACTGCAAGTAAAAAGAACAAAAATGACGCATGCAGGATCTATAACCAAAAAATAATTTCAATAAAGAATATGGTAAACATTTAGGAAAAGAAAAACTTATGTGAAGTCATCGACCATGACATATTGGTTTAAAGTAATACAAAGAGGTATTGTAAATCCTTTAATAATAGAAAAATATTATTCTACAAAACTCTATAACATAGAACAATTAAACAGAGAAGAACTAAGTGTGCGGGAATCTGTGGATTGAGTATTAATCCTCACAGAAACATTGAACCGTCGAAGAAACCAAAAGGTAAAATTTATATTAGAGCAAAATAAAATAATTACGCATGAGTTAGTATCTCAAATAACATACTTCATACATTGGATTTAAACTCGGTTCATAAGACTAACTAATCAACCATTGACAAATCAAAACTAAAATCTATGTCTTAGCAATTTCATAGGGTCAAGTGTTGAGTTCGTATATCTCTGAAGAGAAGAATACTCTGCTACTTAACTTCAACAGTTCGGTGAAGAGAATCTAACTCAGCGCCACCACCAAATTGATGCTCCCAACATTGTTTTTATCAAGAAGATTCACAACCTAAAAGGAACACAAATGGGTATTCTCTAGCTTAGAAAACAAACAAAGTTTTTATCAAGAAGATGCACAACCGAAAAGGAACACAAATGGGTATTCTCTAGCTTAGAAAACAAACATAGTTTTTATCAAGAAGATTCACGACCTAAAAGGAACACAAATGGGTATTCTCTAGCTTAGAAAACAATCCATGGCACCTCGGTGGACATCGAAACCGACCTCACACCAAGGGTATCAACAAACCTTGCATAAAATCCATAGCTAAATTGTTTATAAAAATGTTTTGAGTAATATGTAAGTTCTAAGAATAAAAAACTAAGGTCGCATAATTTAAATAAAATTGCTCTCTACCTTAGCGCACAAATCAACAACAAGCATGCTGTCAGGATTGGCAAGTCGTTCGCTCCAAACCTAGCGAGAGCGAATCCCTGTGGACAAACCATAACAACAAAACAATTTCAAGTTTGATAAATACAAGTAACAGGAAGTCAAATATAAGTTTTAAACTAGCCAGCCATCGATATCAATGGAGTAAACTATCACCTACTATTCTTTGGTATTCTCTCTAGCTCGGGATTGAGCTTACCCTGCGAATGCAAAGGAAAAACACCCAAATCCTACGACCAGGGAGAGTTGAGCATATGGCTCTAATGCTCACCATCCAAATGAATCGATACACTAAACATGTGATATATAATAATAATAATCCTTGCAGCTAATCGATACACTCTTCTAAGTTCAATATTAATAATAATAATCGATACACTCTTCTAAGTTCAATAATAATAATCGATACCTCCAAGGATTACCAATTTTTTTGTTTTTTAAATATTTCCATTACCAAAAGTATATTTCGGCCTTCTTTTCTTCATTTTCCTCAGAATTTCGGCTAAGATATCATTGGTAAACCTCAGACACATATAGATATTCAATATGCTCAAGTGTGATTCAAATGAGAGAGCCTTGCCTCTTATTTATACTCTCCAAGTAGCT
>ML786850.1:775103-834960 GCA_009831015.1 Picea engelmannii
TTACTTGACATCAACCAATGACATCAATCAAACCAAACCATTTACATCAATGACATATGATCCAACAATCTCCCAAGTAATCAAACCATTGGCATCAATGACAAACCATTGGCATCAATGACAACATGATCCAACAATATCAAAGAGTTATAGCACAAGGAAAACCATTGTCTGTAGGAACCTTGAAAACCCTAACCCTTGGGAAGGAAATAGAACAGAAAAGGAACGGATAAGATCTATTGCCCTACAACCTTGCCTCCTACATTCATGTTGTGAAAATTACTATACATTTTTTTTTCATCTTTTCTTGTTCATAATTTGGGCATTTTTGATACTGCAATACTATTCATCTCGGAGTATAACCCTATAGGAGTGAACGAAAAACCTAAAAAGAAAAGGAAAAGGAAAAGGAAAAGGGAAAAAGGAGCGAAAAAAAAATGAGTATGGGGCCTGCCAATACTATTATTTGAGACCTATCGTATTGGATTCTCCATGGACCCACCCTCATCCCCTCATGGATCCTACCCATCAAGAAGAAACCAATCAGAAAATGAGTAACAACCTTACTACCCTTAAGGCCCAAGTAACTAAGGACATTATGGCCATTCAAGCAAAAATAGACCACATCCAAGACCAGCTCAGTAGCCAAATTGTTGAAGCTTGTTTCGCTCTCAACCAATTCATGAACAAATTCCAAGGTCCTTCCTCCTCTGACCTACCTCTCTATACTTAAGGTGTTGAATCCAACCATCCTCTACACTCCCATTCCAACTCTCTACCTCGTGACACCTGTCTCCCCAGAGTAGAGGTCAACAAATTTGATTGATCGAATCCACAAGCTTGAGTTACTCAAATGGAACATTATTTTTCCCTGCATGGTATCATTGACGAGTTAAACAAACTTTGTTATGGAATTCTCTATTTGGATCCACAAAGATGGAAATGGTGGCAATGGCGTCGCAATGCACGTCAAGGGTATGTTGCATGGTCATGGTTTGTTGCATAGTTGTATGAACGCTTTCATACTGACACCCACCATTTAGGACTTCTAACTAAGTTGAAACAATCCGGAACAGTGGAAGATTTTATTGATGCCTTTGAGCACTTGGCTTTTCGAATGGAAGGTATGACATATTATATCTTCAGGGAATGCTTTATCAGTGGCCTCAAGGATAAAATTTGTGCCCATGTCATCATGGCTCACCCTTAGACTTGGTTGGAAGCCACCAAGCGTGTCAAGGAGACACAACAGGTCATCTTGGCCCAGAACAGAAAACCCACTTTTGTCCCCTACCTTAAACCCAACACCCTTGCCCCTCATATCACTCCTCTTAAGGTCCAAAAGTTAACATGGGTAGAAATTGTTGAACGCAACCTCAAGGGTCTTTGTTATAATTGTGATGATAAATACTTTCAAGGGAACAAGTGTAAAGAATAGAAACTTGTTATGGCCATTTTCGAGGATGTTTTTGATGAAGATGTCGAGGTTTCACCTGAAGAAGTGCTACCCCCAAGCGATGATATTACACCACCCTCTGATCCTCCCAAAAGTTGAACCACTTATTTTGCTACATGCTCTCATTGGTCTTTCGGCTACTTAAACCCTCAAATTGATTGGTTACATTAAGCACAGGAAAGTCATCATCCTAGTTGATAGTGGCAACACTCACAATTTCATTCATCACCGCCTTGCCCAAGAATTCATTTTATATATTTGTGTTGTCAACAATTTTCAAATCATGATTGCCAATGGTGGTTCAATGAAATGTGGAAGGCATTGTGAAAATGTGTGCCTACAAATTAGTCAGTATAACCTGAAATATCACATGTTTGCTATTGACATGGGTGGTTGTGACATTGTTCTTGGTGTGGAATGGTTACGTACCCTAGGACCTATACTCGTGTATTTTAAGGAGTTAACCATGCAATTCCAACAAGAAGGCCAACAATATAATTTCCAAGGCATTATAGCAGGATCTCTTAAGATCATTAGTTCCCATCACATGGAAAAGTTACTCAAAAAAGGTCATTTTGGCATCATTTCCCAACTCCATTCCAGTCAAGCAGTTGAGACACCCTTGGTACACCCCAACCTTCAAGTTATCCTTTTTCGCCATCATGTTGTTTTCCAAATCCCCTAGAGCCTTACGCCATCCCACGACGACCATGACCATTCCATTCCTTTAATATTGGGTATTCTTCCTCCCAATGTTCACCCTATTAATCATCCCTTTACTCAAAAAATTGAAATTGAGAAAATTGTCCAAGACTTGTTAGAAGCGGGTGTTATCTATCCTAGTATCAGCCCCTATTCTTCCCATGTTGTCATGGTCCTCAAAATGGAAGCCACTTGGCGCATGTATCCTGACTTTTGTGCCCTCAACAAACTTACAATTAAGGAAAAATTCCCCATTCCTGTCATAGATGACCTTCTGGATGAACTTAGTGGGGCTCAATACTTTACCAAACTTGACCTCTATTATGGCTACCACCAAATATGTATGAAAGAGGAAGACATCCCCAAGATAGAATTTCACACTCATGAGGGCCACTATGAGTTCTTGGTCGTGCCCTTTGGTCTCTGTAATGCCCCCTCCACTTTTCAAAGTCTCATGAATCATGTCTTTCGTCCTTTCCTCTGTCACTATGTGTCAGTTTTCATTGATGATATTATCATCTATAATAAAACATGTCCAACCCATCTCACCCATGTAGATCAAATTCTCCATCTCCTCTCCAAGCACAAACTTTTCCTCAAACAGTCTGAATGTGCTTTTGGTGCCTCTGAAGTTGAGTACCTGGGTCATATTGTTGGCAAAGATGGTGTACGGGTGGATCCTAAAAAAATTGAATCTATGCAGAATTGGCCTTGCCATAAAACTCTTAAAAGTATGCATGATTTCTTGGGTTTAAGAGGCTATTATCACAAGTTTGTTCAAAATTATGGAAAAATTGTGGTCCCTCTAACCGCTCTCCTTAAAAAGGATGCCTTTATTCAGACTCTAGTAGCACATCAATCCTTCCAAGCCTTGAAGGAAGCCATGTGCACTACTCCTGTACGGGCCCTACCTGATTTCACGAAGACCTTTGTTCTAGAATGTGATGCATCAGGGAGAGGAATTGGGGTAGTCCTCATCCAAGATGGACGACCTTTGGCTTTCACCAATAAACAATTGTTAGAGTGACATTTGGGCCAATCAATCTATAAAAAAGAAATGATGGCTATTTTTCATGCAGTGGATCTATGGCACCCTTATCTATGGGGACAACGCTTCCAAATTAAAACAGACACCAAAGCCTCAAGTACTTACTGGAACAACTAATTTCATCCCCAAAGAAACAAAAATGGGTGACCAAGCTATTTGGATATGACTATGATATCATTTACAGAAAGGGAAAAGAAAATGTGGTGGTTGATGCTCTTTCCATGAAATATGAAGAAGAAGGGTCCCTCTTTTCCCTCTCATTCACTTTCGTCAACTAGCTTCAGGTTGTTCGCCAGGAATGGTTGCAAGACCCTAAAATCTCCAGCCTCATTTAAAAACTGCAATAGGATCCCCAAGCTTCTCCAGGGTACTCTTGGCACAATGAATAGTTTTTCTATAAAGGTTGCCTATATTTAGGCAAACAATCAGCCCTTAAATCCATGGTGCTCTTTGAGTTTTATTCTTCTCCTATTATAGGGCATTCAGGTTTTATCAAAACTTATGAACGGGTCAAATGCTCTTTCTTCTAGGATAGTATGAAACATGATGTCTGCACTTTTGTGGCAGAAAGTGATATATGTCCACTTAATAGGGTGACACTGTCAAAACTCCTAGCACACTCCAACCGTTTTCAATTCCACCCACTATTTGGACGAATATTTCTATGGATTTCATTGTGGGCTTACCCAAATTAGCAAATAAGTCAGTCATCATGGTGGTAGTGGATCGTCTCTCCAAATATGCTCATTTATGTGCTCTTCAACACCCGTTCACAACATCTGCAATGGCTCAAATTTTTATGGATAATATCTTCAAACTCTATGGCATGCCTCATTCTATTGTTTATGATCGTGTTCCAACTTTTACCAACAATTGTTGGAAAGAATTATTCGGGCTCCAGGGAACTGAATTGCATATTAGTACAACATATCATCCCTAGTCGGATGGCCAAATAGAAGTGGTCAACAAGTGTCTAAAAACATATTCGAGGTGTTTTGTGTCTGAGCGACAACACCAATGGGTTCAATGGTTACCCTTAGTTGAATGGTGGTACAACATCTCTTACCATACGACCACTCACGTGACTCCCTTAAAGTAGTCTACAAATAGAAGCCACCATCAGTTATGCCATATATGTCAAGCGTCTACAAGGTTTAGGATATTGACTGCAATCTTAATTCAAGCATGACCATTCTCCGTACTCTCAAAGAAAATTTGGTCATGGCTCAGAACCGCATGAAGCAACAAGTAGACCAGGGTTGTTATGAACGTCGATTTGTTGAAGGGACCAAGTATTTCTCCATTTACAACCATACAAGAAGACTTCACTCAAATCTCAGCGGTGTCAGAAACTGACCCCCAAATTTGATGATCCTTATACTATTCTCAAACGTGTGGGACTAGTGGCCTATCAGTTATCTTTACCCAACAACTCCAAGCTACATCTTGTTTTTCATGTCTCCTTCCTGAAGAAAGTGATTAGCACTAAGTGCCATGCTCAAACCAGTCTACCAGAGTTGGAAGAAGAAGGTTTTATTTGGTTGCAACCACGAGTCATATTGGACTAGCGAGAGTGTCGTCTTCGTCAACGCACAATCCAGGAAGTGTTAGTTCAATGGAAGGATACTCCACTAGAAGATGCCACCTGGGAGCCATCTACTATTTTGCAAAAATTTTCTCATCTTAAGCCTTGAGGACAAGCCTCTTTTTAAAGGGGAGGGTATGTTAGGGACCTAACCTCCCTAACTCCTCACATAGATATAATAATATATTTTCCATGTAATAAAGGTCGACATTAGTTAATAATGTCTATTTAATAAATATGAACAAGTCAATGTAAGAACACCTAATAAAAGCTTCTGCTTCTAGAAAGATCTTTGTCCAAAATGTTCTTTAGAAGATAGAATTAGTATAAATAAGAGTAGGAGGCGTGAGAAAGATTTGTCTTGATAATTATTGTATTAGAGCTCCACTCTATTGGAGGTTTCCCACTTGAAGAGGTAAGTGAACATTGTTTCCTATCAAAAAGGGTATTATTTTGGTGTTGTGGTTCCATATATTATGTTGTTCTGTTGTTATTCTCTATAGTATTTATGTTTTTTGTTGTTGTTTCGTTGTTATTCACTACAGTATTTTTGTTTTCTACTATTATAATAGATCTAGTACCTAACACTATGTAATCTGCTACTTTCATGTGCGTTATGAATGATTTATTTAGGTCATTCATAGATGATTTTGAAATAGTCTACTTCGATAATATATTGATTTTTAGCAAAAGATGGGAAGATCATATAAAGCATGTTAGGAAAGTCTTAGATGTTTTAAAAAAGGACAAATTGTGCCTAAAGACGTCAAAATGTGAATTTGGGAAAACATTTTTATTTTATTTGGGCTATATAGTAGGGGGTGATGAATTGAAAATTGATCCTTGTTGAAAGATTAGTTGTTATGGATGTCAACCCTTGAAGAAGCCTCGAAGGTGTGATCATGGAACCCAAAGTTGATCAAGGAAAAGGGACATGAAGGACAATGTAAATGCAGGTAACACACTCATGGATGGATATTCCTCATCGTATTGTTTCCAATGATAGGTGGTACGCCACATGGTTCCTAACTGTTAAAGAGTCATGGCATGTTACCCCCAACCTAGTGGTAACTAAGGAGATTATGTCTCGAGGACCACAAATTGTAGACATGGAGTGTCGAGAGCCAAATGGACAGAGCATAGCCCCAAAGGACCCTTCCTTTTCAATGATGCATTCTACACATCATGAGCAACAACAACATCTACCACATCGACTTGGTCCCAAAAGGAAATGGGTCTTGCTCCATGAGGTAATGAGTCTGGGTATCATGGTAAGTGTCAATCAAATATTTGTAGCATTTGAACATGTTGCAAAGGATATTTCTTGATTACAAAACATTTGCTTTGAATTTATACTCTTTGCCATATTTAACCGTGATGGGTGTCATGTTATCCTAGTAAGTTGGTCACCCTCGAGAATAAGGTGCTACTGGGGGGTTCCTTGAAGAGTCATCGTCCATTCCTGATCATACTTATCACCTTTCGTACTTATTTCCTTTCGTCTCCTTATCTTTTGGAATTTTCGGGTGTACTGACCCAAGAAGGAATTATACCTCATTTCATGGGAAGAAGGGGCTAAAGGCCCAGAGGGGAAAGTCGCTGACAAAAGATAAAATCCAAACATAAAACCTTCCATGTGCTTTCCCAAGAGGCCTTGAGAAACAATGAATCGTTATCTCTTAAAATTACAAGACCTGCAAAAGCATAATTTCACATGTATAGATGTCCCACGTGTTGAGGGATCTACACAAGTGTGTTACAAGCTAGATTATACCCTCATGGCACTTTGTGTACCTCCACCTTCAAGTGATTTTGTGGTACTACCCCCCAAGCTAATTGATTAACTATCGGGAGTACCCGGTGTTTGGACCTTAATTACTTAATTAATGGCAATAAATGAGCTTGGAAAAATGTTGCATCACAGACTAAGGGAAACTCACCCTCTACAAAGTCACCCATAAATAAGACAATACAGACCCTTATATGTCCATTCCTAGAAGTTCACCCACTCCACTTCACATGCAAACATGGCCTATATGGGTTTCTCTCAGAAAACAACTTGGACTTGGGGAATGATTGACCCAACAGGATCCCTTGAGACCCCTCCCACAATTACATTTGAAAAATTGTATAACGCCCTTGAGCATTTGTTTAGTTTGAAAAGGGGGGCTTGATGCACATGTTCGGGTGGTTTGATTATTATATGTGGCTTACTTGTTATGATACTTGTGACTCATGGACCCTAGGAGGGCGTACCTATTTGTCTTTGTAGGAACTTTCTCGGTGGACAGGTATTCATGAGGAGATTATTAGTTCATACCTTCATAAGGGCTTGAAACCCAAGGATGGATGTAGAGACCCCATGCCTGGGGAAACGTCATGATGACCAGTTTTCACAATGAAGGAAGCAGAGATTGCCTCTAGAGGCACTCTGGTGGACCTAGACGATGATTTACTAGCCCTTCCTACCTGGACGTTAGCCCTTTGGAGGCCATGGACACCACCCCAGTAGCCCATGACGTCACCTAGGGCTAGGGTTTTGATTCTTGGAGATCATGGACAATAGTTTTGGCACATGTGGCATGGAAACATGCCTTTGGAGGCCCAACGTTCCACTAGATTACCTCAACGTCTCCTTGAGGAGGCCTAACATCACCCTATGGAGGATGATGTCACCCTCTTTGGGTTTATTTTGTAAAGAATTGATTTAAATTTTAATTCTAATGAGAAAATTGACATGTAGGCTCAAATTTATGAAAAGACACAATTGTTGGGTAAATTAAGCCAACATTTTCCATATAAATATGGCTGGCAAACTTTATTTTTTATCATAAATCTCCTCACTTGGAGAGAGGACTAAAATTTGCGCCCTCTTTGGGGTGTTGGCTGAAATTACTAAACCACACTTGGTTGGAGGCTATTTTGGATCCTTTCTTGGTGGAATTTTAGAAAATATAGGGTTTTTATGCTTGATTATTCTTGGTGAAGTAAGTAAATCTTCAATTTTCATTTCATGATGAATGTACATGGTATGTTTACTTGTTCATATTTAAGATTGTGAAATTTCTTTCTTGAAAATCCTAGGAGTAAGAAACATAAGGTGATTATTTCTTGCTCTTTATTTTGGTAGTTTTGCCTAAGAAGATCTTGTCTAGACAAACTTCTAGTGCCCTAAAGTGCTAGCACTTTAGAATATTTTGTCTAGTTCTTATTGCATTAAATATATTTTAAATGTCTAAGGATAGGAGAAATTGCTAGGGCCTAGAAGTGCCTACACCCTAGTTGAATCTCCTCTTAAAAGCTTGGTGCTTGAGGACTTAAGGTCCTACTTCTCAACATCCACTTTATCTTTTCTTAGACTAACAGAATCCTTGTTATTCCTCCAAGTAAGTGTGTTAAATCTATTGACTCCATAAATCCTTAAAGGCATTAGTCTCATCTCTCTTTTATTAGAAGATTGATAGAACACTTTTACACTCCCTTCTTTGAAGCTTTTACTAACTAATTCTAACACTAATTTAGCCTTGATCACTAAATTTATTGTTGTTGTTATAAATGTTTGCTACAACCATCAAATAGCAACATTTTTTTTGCGTAATTGATCTTAAATGCTAGCTAAACACTTCATAAATTGTTTGTGACAAGTTATTATCATTCTCAATAGTAAATGATATTTTTCATTGTCTTTTCAAGCTTTTCTGAGTATTTTTTGGTGTTGTTACATTTTATCAATTGATGTTGTAAACCTAATGATTGTTGTAATTTCATATCAGCTAGCACTTACTGCCATTGTCTATTGTATACCGAGGAATTATTATCATATGTGTACTTGGGATTATTGTATATGCATGCTATATTGCCTTGTTCCGGAAGGTAGACAAATTGGACTTCTTAGCCTCATTTTCTCAAATGTAGACTTTGTTGACTTTGGTGACCAGTGAGAGGGGGGGTATTTTCTTGACATAATCTTAACCTACCCAACCCTTTAGGTCACTAGGGACGCCTCCCTTGGGGTAGATTCTCTTCTACTTCTAAAAGAAGGGATTTTCTATTGAGGTGACAGTGATAAAATATCCCATTGTTACGTCAATCTTCCTTACTTGTCTTGGGATTTGAGCAGGTACAAATTGTGTGATAACATTTTTGGCATCGTTGTCGGGGAACATCGATTCAAGTTTCCTCAAATGACACATCTTTGGTAAGCCTTTTTTCTCTCTCTCTCTCAAATCCTTTATCTTACGAGGTTACGTGGCGATTCCACTGAGGGTGATTCCCTCATTTCCTTTGATAATCCTTGAGAGGTTATCTGGTGACTCCACAAAGCTCGGGGAGGTACACCAATCCTCCTACATCTTACAGAATAAGGCCTCCCCGAAAATATCTTGTAGTAAAATCACTATTTGGGGGGGACCTTTCTTTAAACACAATGGCTAACGCTCTGACTCAAACTCAAAACCATAATCAAAAGAAATGGGCATCTAAACTCTTCAAGCCATTGAACATTACAGGCGTTCTAAGATACCCCCGGTAAATTCCTACAAAGTATGAAAAATGGCTACCTAAATTCATTGGTAATGGCGTGGTTAGTGTCGAGGACCATATGAGTAATTTATGGGCCTTCTTTCAACTCCACCCTATTAATGATGATGTTGAAGATCTGGCAATGAAACTTTTCTCTTCCACTCTTCAAGATGGTGCCAGAAGATGGTATGAATGTCTCCCTGATGCTAGTATTACATCTATGGAACAATTAAAAGAAGTATTCCTCAAGAGATGGAGTGTCAAAAGGGATCCTAACATGTTGCTAGCAAGACTTAATGACATCAGAAAAGCTGAGAATGAAACTGTTAGGTAATTCCAAGCCAAGTTTGAGAGGCTTTTACAACAAATCCATAAGAGCCACCACCCTGGGAATAATTTTCTCATTTTCCTTTATACCTATGCATTCTTGGGACAAATGGGTTTCTTACTTAAGGACAAGGCCCCAAGAACAATCCAAGAGGCTCATGAAGTCTCTACGAGAATTAAAAATAACCTTTCATCATCTAAGGTGGAACCTTTCTCTGCTCCAAGGATTAAAATTGACACCAAGCCCAAAGTGATACACAGCACTAAGGCCACCTCATATATTGGCGCTACTCTGGGGAAACTTCAGGGAACTGTAGAAAGCATAGTTAAAAATCAAGAGTTGATGATGAATATGATCGTCAACTTAGAGACAACCAAACAACAAGCTCCTATACTTCCTTACAAGGGGCAACTTCAAAAGAATGGTTAGGGATTCAAGCCTCAAAGTGACCAAAATGTCCTTAATCCTCTTGCTCCTACAAATGTTGTAGAAGAAAATCCATGGTGTTTTCAATGTAGAGAATCACACTGGGAGCACAAGTGTCCATTGAACAATGGGGATTCTGATCAAGTAAATATTATGATCCATGCCTTGATTGAAGAACCACAAATGTGCCTTAATATCGCAATTGAATAGCATGAAGAAGGCATAAAGGAGGCAGCTAGAAGGGTTAGGATGGAAGTTATAAATAACCTTGATGAAGAGTCAAGAGAGAAGTTGAAGAAGCAAGTGTTGCAAGTTTACAACAAATAGAAACGGATGCCTCAACTTCTTCCCACTAACCCTAAGGCTTCACAACAGAAGCTTCCTCCACCTATGAGTATGCTCCTCCCCAAATCCATGCCCAAGGCTAGCAATGTTTACTTGAATTTTGACCTAGAAGGTGCCTTGGAAAAAATGCATGTGACAGTGCCCTTGAAAGAAATATTTAAGGATCCTTCCATGAAGAATAGGTTTGAGAGATTTTTCAAGGTATTGGATGAACTAGTAGATCCCCATATTGTGTTACAAGCAGATCATTTCGGGGTACAATATGATGGCCAACCACCTTTCTTCATGTCATTTCAAATGAATAACAAGTGTTTGAATAACTACATGCTTGACTCAGGAGCAGGTGCTAATATGATGTCATTGAAGGTAATGGAACAACTAGGTTTGAAGACCACTCGACTTTACAGGAATGTGTGTGGATTTGAGTCTAGAGTCATACCTACCAATAAAGTGGTTGAAAATGTGAAAGTTCACCTTGCTAAGTATCTTGAGAGGGTTATTCAAATTGATATTGTGGTGCTCAATGTCCCTGATGTATGGGGGATAATCTTGTCTACAACGTTTGCTGCAATGTTGGGTGGTACATTGGAGATGGACTTGACCTATATCAATTTTCCCATGAAATATGGAACTATTACACGCCTAACCAAGATGCCAATGGATAAGGTTCATGTACAAGAGAATGATGTTGAAACTAAGACTATCAAAGTGCGTGAACCAACCAAAGAGACTCCTCCTACTTTCTCTCCAGATGACTTGCCTTTCATTGAGGAGGAAGACTTTGATGAAATATAATGACCAAAGAAAGAACAGTATCAACAACTACTTGACAAGTACAAGCACAAAAAAATTGGCTCTGTCAAAGTATTCAAGAAGGAATACAAAGACCTATTGGTTAAACCAAGCCAAGAAGAAGTCCTTACAACAGAATCCCTCCCACCTCCCTCGAGGAAATATACTAGAGTGATACAAGAACCGATGAAGCTTGAAGTGAAAGAGTATCATGAGGGGGACATGGTGTTTATGTGGGATACAAAGATGGGTGAGCCTAACAAGATTAAGGGTTGCACAAAGTTTTGTCTTGGACCCTTCAATATCAAAATGAAGTCAGTTGATGATTCCCATTACTTGTCCACGCTCAAAGGAAGAAAACGTCCATTACCAGTTAGTGGGCGCCTCCTCAAGCCCCACCATCGGGAAGAGACTTGACTTCCATGGGTAAGCGTAGATAGGTAGGCATTTGCATCCATTGTATATACCATGCATATCATGATAGTGTAGTTGCATTTTCATTTTCATGTTGCTTTATTTCATTTGTATATATATTGTATGATCCAGATTATTTTCAGCATGAAATGAGAGTGGAGATATAATAAAGAAATGTACAGAGGTATCGCGTATATCCAATAATATAACATAAATATATCAGAGATGCAACCATAAACACAGAGATACAGTAATACACGATTTCTATTAATGAAAGAAATGTACAGAGATTGTAAAAATACAGAATGAAAGACTCGCTAGAATGGTGGCAGCTTATCTCTGAGAAGAGATGTGACGGCTACTCTCATTCACAAGAAGATGATTTCAATGAGGCTCTGAAGGCCTTTTTAAAATAAACCGGAATGCCAAAAACCCTAGACATCCAAAAACCTAACCCTAGGAGATGAAGCGCCAAAAGTCATGTGGGCCCCGTTTGGGTAAGTGAGTACATCAACTTCCCAAGGTCGTAACTTTTGCATATGATCTATGTTTTAGGCGTGTGATAGCTTGTTGGAAAGGTATCATCGAGAAGATTCATTTTGGGGGCTCAATCATGCTTCATCTATCATTAATAACCTCGATCTCGAAAAACCTTTATTTAGGCCCTCAAAATGGCCCCGAAAGTTAAAACTTGCTAAAAATAGTAAATTGTCAAAATTGCAAGAATTTTTTTTTGAGCCAGTCGAAAATGGTGGGTGGCCATCGATATCCACCTGGATCAATCCTCCCTCCTTAGGAAGCAATGGTCTCCATTGCATTGAGTTCCTGGGGGAGAGGAAAAAGCGTTTGTTGGATCTACATCTTGGTGAGCTGCTTGTATTGTTGGAGACGTCGCGCTGCTTAGTTTGTGGAAGTCTGTCATGAACCTGTTGAAGTTGAGGATGTTCAACAAGTCGAGCTACATGAGAGGAAGGTGTGCAGAAGGAATCTTTGCGCTTTTTTGCAACCTTGTCGACCTGCTTCTGTTGGATAGAAGGTGCAGGGGGCGAGGCTGTAGTGGTTGTAGTGTCCTTTTGTTCCCCTTTTGAACAGATTGTGAAGAAGCTGAATTTTGCAGTATGAGATACTACCTTGCGACACTTTTTAGGTGGAACAATAGTAGGAACTACCTCTGGTATTATGTAGAGATGACCCCCCAAAGTAACAATGACACTACGGGGTCGAGACTCGTAAACAACATGGCGTCTCCACATATATGGTTGGCCCAAGAGAACATCACAGATATCTAGTGGGGAAACATCACATAATACTTCATCCTTCAAGGGTTGGATGTCGTATGACAACTGACACGGTTGGCTGACATGGAGATCTCGTCCTTGCCGAAGCCACACGATGTTGTATGGCTGCGAGTGTGGTGTTGTCGACAATCCTAACTGTTTGATGACCTTTGCTGAGATGAGGTTTTTTTGGCTTCGGCTATCAATAATAAAATGCAGCGGGGTCCCCTTCACCCACATCTATGAATGAAAAAAGGCACTCCCCCTCTTCAGGATATGTTGGTTCTTCTGGTTGAATTGTTGCAATCACGACAATAGTAGTGGGGTCTACGTCAATGATCTGTCCTTTATCAATATTTTCAGAATCAGGGTTTGGCTCCTTGTCTTTGATCTCAGCCACCAATGACTTTTTTGAGCGACATTCATCGGTGTTGTGCCAGAGGCTTTTGTGGAAATCACACCATTTTCTGGTGTCCCTCTTTGTCTTCCTGTGACCCTTCTCTTCCTGTGTCTTGGATTGGTTTTCAGGAGACTGTTTGTTAGGGTCGTCTTTGTCATACTTTGGTTGTTGCGTATTTGCAAACCTGAATTCCCATTTGTTCTGGTGCTTAAATTTCTGCTCAATTTTAACAACATATCAATAAGCAACACCGAGCGATGAGATGTCCAAAAAATCCACTTCAGTCTAGATGTATCTGTGTAGAGCCCCACGGTATTTCAGAACCAAATGTTGCTCAGAGTCTTTGATACCTAGCTTGGTGCGCAAGGTATGGAAGGTATTGGTGAAATCCGAAACTGCTTGGGCCCTCTCTTGCCGTAGTGTGGTCCATCTCATGTACTAGTCCTCATAGTTTCCAACAGGTTAATATTTTTCCTTTACCGCATCCACAAAAAAATATCAAGTGGGATCAGACCCATATATTCCAAACTCCTCTATGGAAATTTGCTCCCAGTAAGTTTCCAACAAATGTTTGACATGAGGAAGAGCTTTAAGGAGTGCGAAGGTGATCTTTTCTTTGTCGGAAAAATTGTGAACAGAGAAATAAACTTCTAGTAGAGTTAACCATTTTTCTAGGGCTTCTGCATCTATCTGTCCTTCAAATACAGGAATATCAAGATTAACTTATACCTTGAAAGGTGAGGTGCCTTCAAACTGCTCGCTTGATGAAGATGCGCCTGATGCTATCGGCAAGTGTTTAAGGATGTGGGCAAAATTCTCCATCATTTCGTCCCTCCGTCGTGTGAGAGCTTGCTCAAGCAACAGATTGATAGGATCGTCTGCTCCGTCGTTTTTCTTTTCTTAGTCCATTGAGGGTTTCTTGGGTGTGCGAGAGCGATTGTCTTCAAGATAGACAAGCTCGAGACCCAACTTGCTATACTCAGACCTCGTCGGGGACATGCACTGAAAAAATGATCAAGAGCAGCTTGCTCTGATACCACTGATCCGAATTATTTTCGGCATGAAATGAGAGCGGAGATATAATAAAGAAATGCATAGATATATCGCGTATATCCAATAATATAACAAAAATATATCAGAGATGTAACCATAAACACATATATACAGTAATACATAATTTCTATTAATGAAAAAAATGTACAAAGACTGTAAAAATATAGAGTGAAAGACTCGCTAGAATGGTGGCAGCTTATCTCTAAGAAGAGATGTGACGGCTACTCGCATTCGCAAGAAGATGATTTCAATGAGGCTATGAACGCATTTTTAAAAATAAACCGGAATTCCAAAAACCTAACCCTAGGAGATGAAGTGCCAAAAGTCATGTGGGCCCCGTTTGGGTAAGTGAGTACATCAACTTCCCGGGGTCGTAACTTTTGCATATGATCTTCGTTTTAGGCGTGTGATAGCTTGTTGGAAAGGTATCATCGAGGATATTCATTTTAGGGGCTCAGTCATGCCTTTGGCTATCATTGAGAACCTCAATCTCTAAAAACCTTCATTTAGGCCCTCAAAATGGCCCCGGAAGTTAAAACCTGCTAAAAATAGTAAATTGCCAAAATTGTCAAAAAACTGTTTTGATCCAATTGGAAAAGGTGGGTGGCCACCGATATCCACCTGGATCAATCCTCCCTCCTTAGGAAGCAATGGTCTCCATTGCGTTGAGTTCTCGAGGGAGAGGGAAAAGTGTTTGCTAGATCTACATCTTGGTGAGCTGCTTGTATTGTTGGAGACGTCGCACTGCTTAGTTTGTGGAAGTCTATCATGAACCTGTTGAAGTTGAGGTTGTTCAACAAGTCGAGCTACATGAGAGGAAGGTGTGAAGAAGGAATCTTTGTGCTTTGTTGCATCCTTGTCGACCTGTTTCTGTTGGATAGAAGGTGCAGGGGGCGAGGTTGTAGTGGTTGCAGTGTCCTTCTGTTCCCCTTTTGAACAGATTGTGAAGAAGCTGAATTTTACACTATGAGATACTACCTTGTGACACTTTTTAGGTGGGACAATAGTTGGAACTACCTCTGATATTTTGTAGAGATGACCCCCCAAAGTAACAATGACACTATGGGGTCGAGACTCATAAACAACATGGCATCTCCACATATATGGTTAGCCCAAGAGAACATCACAGACATCCAATCGGAAAACATCACATAATACTTCATCCTTGAAGGCTTGGATGTCGTATGACAACCGACACTGTTGGCTAACACGAAGATCTCGTCCTTGCCGAAGCCACCCGATGTTGTATGGTTGCGGGTGTGGTGTTGTCGACAATCCCAACTGTTTGACGACCTCTACTGAGATGAGGTTTTTCTGGCTTCCGCTATCAACAATAAATTGCAGCGGGGTCCCCTTCACCCACATCTGTGAATGAAAAAGGCGCTCCCCCTCTTTAGGATCTGTTGGTTCTTCTAGTTGAATTGTTGCGGTCGTGACAATAGCAGTGGGGTCTGCGTTAATGATCTGTCATTTACCAGTATTTTCATAATTAGATTATGAATCAGGGTTTGGCTCCTTCTCTTTGATCTCGGCCACCAATGACTGTTTTGAGCGACATTCATCAGTGTTGTGCCAGGGGCTTTTGTGTAAATCACACCATTTTTTGGTGTCCTTCTTTGTCTTCCCGTGACCTTTCTTTTCCTGTGCCTTGGACTGGTTTTCGGGAGACTGTTTATTAGAGTCGTCTTTGTCATACTTTGGTTGTTGCGTATTTGCAGACCCGAATTCCCGTTTGTTCTGGTGCTTAAATTTCTTCTCAATTTTAATAGCATATCGATAAGCAACACCGAGTGATGAGATGTCCAGAAAATCCATTTCAGTCTAGATGTATCTGTGTAGAGCCCCACGGTATTTCAGAACCAAATGTCGCTTGGAGTCTTTGATACCCAGCTTTGTGCACAAGGTATGGAAGGTATTGGTGAACTCCGAAACTGCTTGGCCCCTCTCTTGCCACAGTGTGGTCCATCTCATGTATTGGTCCTCATAGTTGCCAACAGGGTAATACTGTTCCTTTACCACATCCACAAAAAAATCCCAAGTGGGATCGGCCCCATATATTCCAGACTCCTCTATGGAACTTTGCTCGCAGTAAGTTTCCCACCAATGTTTGACATGAGGGAGAGCTTTAAGGAGTGCGAAGGTGATCTTTTCTTTGTTGTTAAAATTGTGAACAGAGAAATAACCTTCTAGCAGAGTTAACCATTTTTCTAGAGCTTCTGCATCTATCTATCCTTCAAATACAGGAATATCAAAATTAACTTGTACCTTGAAAGGTGAGGTGCCTCCAAAGTGGTCGCTTGATGAAGATGTGTCTGATGCTATTGGCTGGCATTTAAGGGTGTGGGCAAAATTCTCCATCATTTCATCCCTCTGTCGCGTGAGAGCTTGCTCAAGCAACAGATTGATAGGATTGTCTGCTCCGTCATTTTTCTTTTCTTTTGCCATTGAGGGTTTCTTGGTTGTGTGAGAGCGATTGTCTTCAAGAGAGACAAGCTCGAGACCCAGCTTGCTATACTCGGACCTCGTCGGGGACATGCATTGAAAAAACGATCAAGAGCAGCCTGCTTTGATACCACTAATCCAGATTATTTTCGGCACGAAATGAGAGCGGAGATATAATAAAGAAATGCACAGAGATATCATGTATATCCAATAATATAACATAAATATAATAGATATGCAACCACAAACACGGAGATATAGTAATACACTATTTATATCAATGAAAGAAATGTATAGAGACTGTAAAAATATAGAGTGAAAGACTCGCTAGAATGGTCGCAGCTTATCTCTGAGAAGAGATGTGACGGCTACTCGCATTCATAAGAAGATGATTTCAATGTGGCTCTGAAGGCCTTTTTAAAATAAATCGGAATGCCAAAAACCATAGACATCCAAAAACCTAACCCTAGGAGATGAAGCACCAAAAGTCATGTGGGCCCCGTTTGGGTAAGTGAGTACATCAACTTCCCGAGGTCATAACTTTTGCATACGATCTTCGTTTTAGGTGTGTGATAGCTTGTTGGAAAGGTATCGTCGAGGAGATTCATTTCGGGGGCTCAATCATGTCTTTGCCTCTCATTGAGAACCTCGATCTCGAAAATCCTTCATTTAGGCCCTCAAAATTGCCCCGGAAGTTAAAACCTGCTAAAAATAGTAAATTGCCAAAATTGCCAAAAAATTGTTTTGAGCCAGTCAGAAAAGGTGGGTGGCCACCAATATCCACCTAGACCATTGTATTATCATGATTATATGTCAGATTAGAGATATTTATTTTCAACATTTTCTTTTTACTTTGATTTTTATCATATATGGACAAAGGGTGATAGTACCACCCTAGATACACTGATGCATTTTCTTGAGTGTGTAGGACACATGTCATACCATATATGTTGAGATTCTCATGTGCTCTACGATGAGAACATTTCCCCGAGTAGGAGCCGGATGTTACCCCCAACTTAGGGGTAACTAAGGAGATTATGTCTCGAGGCCCACATCTTGCAAACATGGAGTATCGAGAGCCAAATGGACAGAGAATAGCCTCGAAGGGCCCTTCCTTTTCAATTATTCATTCTACACATCAGC
This sequence comes from Picea engelmannii, assembly GCA_009831015.1. Taxonomy (NCBI): domain Eukaryota; kingdom Viridiplantae; phylum Streptophyta; class Pinopsida; order Pinales; family Pinaceae; genus Picea; species Picea engelmannii. The sequence goes on from ML786850.1 coordinate 793,036, forward strand.
AACAACATCAACATCCACCTGGTCCTAGAGGGAAATGGGTCTTGCTCCATGGCTTAATGAGTTCGGTTATCATGGTAAGTGTCAGTCAAATATTTGAAGCATTTGAACATGTTGCAAAGGATATTTCTTGATTACAGAATGTTGCTTGGAATTTATACCCTTTGCCTTATTTTACCATGGTGGGTGTAATGTCATATTATTAAGTTGCTCACCTTTGGGAATAGGGTACTATTGGGAGGCTCCTTGAAGAGTCATCGTCCATTCCTATCACACTTATCACATTTCATACTTCTTTCCTTCTGTCTCCTTATCTTTTGGCATTTTCGGGTGTACTGATGCAAGATGGGATTGTACCTCATTTCATGGGAAGAAGGGGCTAAAGGCCCAGAGGGGAAAGTAGTTGAAAAAAGATAAAATCCAAACATAAAATCTTCTAGATGCTCGCCCACGAGGTCTTCAGAAACAATGAATCGTTATCTCTTAAAAGTATAAGACCTGCGACAGCATAATTTCACATTTATAGATGTCTCGTTTATTGAGGGATCTACACAAGTGCGTTACGAGCTAGATTATACCCCCATGGCACTTTGTGTACCTCACCCTTCAAGTGACTATGTGGTATTGCCCCATAAGCTAATCGATTAACTATTGGGAGTACCCAACGTTTGGACCTTAATTAATTAATTAATGGAAATAAATTTTCTTGGAAAAATGTTGCGTCATAGACAAAGGGTAGCTCACCCTCTACAAAGGCACTCACAAAAGAGACAATACAGACCCTTGTATGTCATGAGCCCCATGCCCAGAATTCAACCACTCCACCTCACATGCACACATGGCTTAGATGGGTTTCTCTCGGGAAACACTGATCCGAATTTATGAGCGGAACAAAATGAAAACACATATTTATGATAATAAAGATACCGTAAAACTTGACTTCTATTAAATAAGAAATATGTTGAAACTATAAAATGCAAAGTGAAAACAAGCTTGCTAGAATGGTGGCAGCTTATCTCTAAGAAGAGATGTGACAGCTACGCTCATTCGCAAGAAGATGAGTACAATGAGGCTCTAAAAAAAATTTTACGATAAAAATGAATGTTAAAACCCTAGACATCCAAAAACCTAACCCTAGGAGATGTAGCACCAAAAGTCATGTAGGCCCCGTTGGGGTAAGTTAGTACATCAACTTCCCGGGGTCGTAACTAATGCATACGATCTTCGTTTGGGGTGCATGATAGGTCGTTGGAAATTTCTTGACGAGGAGATTAAGTTCATATGCTCAATCATGCCTTACATGATCATTGAAGTGCCTCATCATGAAAAAAACGTCGTTTAGGCCCTCAAAATAGCCCTGAAAGTTTAGGACATGGAAAACTACTAAAAATAGTAAATTGCCAAGAAACTATTTTGAGCCAGTTGGAATAGGTGGGTGGCCATCGATATCGTCCTGGATCAATCCTCCCCCTTAAGAAGAAATGGTCTCCATTACGTTGAGTTCCCCCATCATATGAGGAAATTTCTGTTGAATTTGGCCCCCGGTGAGCCACTTTCCTTGGTGCAGGAGTTGCCCTGCTTTGACAACCTAATAAAGTTGGATCCTCTACTGGCGAGTGCCCTTGAACTATGTGTCCATGATTTTATCAGTGGATGCATGTTCCATTTAGTCAGGGTTGAGCTTTGTTAGTGTCAACTATTTTTCTATCTCTGAGGTGTCCAATAATGGTGGAAAATACAGTCGAAGGAGGTCCACATTGAAGGAAGGGAGGAATGTTTAGGTCAAAAACATTGTCACCCACAACCTTGGTGATGGTGTGAGGTCCATAATGGGGTGGACGAAGCTTTCGATGAGGCCCTATAAGGCGCTCTTTCTACAAGTCTAACCAAACTTTGTCTCCCACCTGAAACTGGTGTGGCACTCAGTGTTGATCATGGAGTTGTTCGTACTTGGCATTGGACTTCTGTAAAATATCTTGAACCTGTTGGTGGATGTGTTGGATCTGCTCAATGAACTGGGTGGCTTTGTCATCTTAAGTTGGAGCATGCGACGAGACTGCCTGGGTGGCCGCAAGGGGTAGCACAACATCCATGGGACCCAATGGTTGAAATCTGAACCCCACCTAAAAGGGGTTGTGGTCGGTTGAGGTATATGTGGCTCTGTTGTAGTTTTATTGAACATAGGGAAGACTCTCATGCCAGGTGCAGGGGTGCTTGGAATTGTACATGTGCAAGATGTGCACGATTATCTAGTTAATGACCTCCGTTTGGCCATCCATCTAGGGATGGAAGGTAGTGGATTTGGTGAGCTTCGTGTCCAACAGTGACTAGAGGCTTCACCAAAATGTGTTGAGGAATCGACTGTCCCGATCTGAGATAGTTGTTTGTGGGATCCCAAAGTGTACCCACACTTATTCAGAGAAGAGATTGGCAATGGCCTCTGCTGTGATGCACTTATTTCAGGTGGTCAAAATTGCCATCTTGGAAAAGTGATCAACAACCACAAAAACACAATCATTTCCCCCCTTGGTGGACAAAAGGCCTGAAATGTAGTCCATTGAGATGGATTCCCATGGCCTGTCAGTAGTAGGCAGAGGAGTGTACAGGGTTTGTTTTTTAGTGGTCGGTTTGGCAATAGCACAAGTAGTGCAGAACTAGATATACTTGCAGACATCATGTCGAAATTTTGGCCAGCAGAAAGGGTGTTGCAACACTGCCACTATCTTTTCCACATTGAAGTGTCCTGCCACCTGACTGCAGTTGGATTCCCAAATCAGTTTCGCTCGCTCGCTTGATGGAATGAAAAGATGGCTCATATGGCACAACAACCTGTCCTGAAGATGGAAATTAGTAACAATTGTTTTTGCGCCCAACATCTAATAGGTGTTGGTGAAGTCAGTATTTGTCTCATAGATGCGGGGCCATTTAGAGGTCTCATGGCCACCAAAGTCTAGCACTGTGGTGAGTGTTGCGACTGGAGGTCGGCTGAAGCAATCAACGACTCGATTGGTACTTCTTTTTTTATACTTGATGTTGAGGTGGAGATGTTGCAAATATGTGGACCACTTCTTAAGGCGGTCATTCTGCAATTTTCCTTGCCTCTACATGAACTACAATGGATTATGATCATTGTGGATGATTGTCTCCTTCCTAAGAATGAAATGCCTCCATTGGCGACATGCTTACACAATGGAGTACATTTCTTTGTCATAAGTAGGGTACTTACGGATGAAATATGATAGTGTCTCGCTATGATAGGCCACAGGGTGGCCGTGCTGAGTGAGGACTACACTCACAACATAGTATGAAGCATTTGTCTCAATCTCAAAGGGTTGTTGTAGGCCAAGTAATGAAACCATTGGGGTTGATCACAAGCACTGCTTTAGATAATCAAATGCTTGTTGTTGAGACAAGCCCCACACAAAATTTTCCTTCCCACCACCCCTAGTTACTTGGATGAGGGCCCGTGCAATATGGGAGAATCCCAACATGAACTTGCGATAGAAATTGGCAAGGCCTAAGAAGCTTTGAAACTCCATGAGCATGTTTGGGGCTAGCCAGTCATGGATGACATGGATCTTGGTTGGATCAACATGCACACCTTGCACATCAACAATGTAGCCTAGGTACTGGACCCTGTCCATGTCGAAGGAGCATTTTTCCTAGTTGGCATATATCTTGTGTTGTCGCAGAGTGTGTGGAACTTATTGACTATGCTGCAAGTGTTTCTCTCAAGTCTTGTTGTAGATGAGCATGTCATCCAAATACACCACCACAAAATAATTAGCGAAAGGTCGCAATATATCATCCATCAACCCCATGAAAGTTGTTGGGGAATTTGTCAAACCAAAGGGAATGACTAGGCATTCAAAAAGACCTTCTTTTGACTTGAAGGCAGTCTTCCATACATTTTCTTTCTCTATTGGGACCCGATGGTAGCCAGACTTCAAATTAATCTTACTGAATTATTTGGCCCCCTTGCGCTGATCAAGGAGATCGTCAATTCAGGGAATCGGGTATTGATTCCTGACTGTGATTTTATTTAGGGATTGGTAATCAATGCAGAGTTGTTAGGTCCCATCTTTCTTTTGCACTAGCACTATTAGGCTTCCACAAGGTGATAAGTTGGGTCGAATGTGCCCCTTTTGGAGCAATTCTTGGATCTGACGCTTGATCTCCTCATTTTCTAATAGAGAGCGATGATAGACTGGCCCATTGGGTAGCGATGCATTGGGGGTCAGATCGATGGGATGCTTGACCTGACAGTGCAGAGGTACCCCAATAGGTGATGAGAAATGTCTTTGTATTCTTCCAGGTCCTTATCCACTTGCTTCTATTGCATGGAGAGGTCAGTCGTGAAGGCAGTTGATGTGGTTGTAACCTTTCGCTCACTGTAAGAGCGAATCATGAAGAAGACAAACTTTTGGCTCTAATAAATGACCTTCCTGCATTGCTTGGTAGAGATCAAGGAAACAACACTAGGTGGGACTACCTCGGGTATCCTGTTCAAAGTAATAATAACACTGCGAGGCCTGGACTCAGATACAACATGACATTTCCATAAATAAGGTTGTCCCAAAAGAACATCACAAACTTCAAGGGGAGAAACATCACATAATACCTCATCTTTGAATGGCTTGATATCGTATGAAAGGCGACATTGTTGGTTGACGCAAAGATCGCTTCCTTGACAGAGCCATCCGATGGTGTAGGATTGCGGGTGCGACATTGTCGGCAGGGCTAGCCACTTGACAACCTCTGTTGATATGAGGTTCTTCTGGCTATCGCTATCAACAATGACGTGAGGGGAGTTCCTTTCACCCACATATGTGAATGAAAGATGCGCTCGCCTTCCTCTTGATCATCGGGTACACCAGGTTGGATCTTGGTGGTAGCAACGATGGCACTGGGTTCCGCGTCAATGATCTGTATCCCCTTTTTTGGTTCTAACTCATATTTGAAACTTGCATCTAATTCAGAGGCTTTCACCTCAGGCACCAATGACTACTTTGAGCAGCAATCAACACTGTTATGGCAGGGGCTCTTATGGAAGTCGCACCACTTCCCGATGTCTTTCTTTGTGTTTCCAATGTCCTTCTCTGCTTGCGGCTTGGACTGGTTGTCCTGAGGTTTCCCATCTTTGCTCTGTCCTTTGTTCTACGGGTTGGGGATGCCCTTGCCTTGCTTCTATTGTGAGAGGTTCCTAGATCCAAACTGTTGTGTCTTTTGTTTAAGCTTCTTCTCGAATTTGATGGCATATCGATAGGCTGCACCCAAGGATGAGATGTCCAAAAACTCCATTTTTTTCCGGATGTATCTATGCATATAGTCGTGTTACTTGAGCACCAGATGTCCCTCAGACTCTTTGATACCTAGCTTGGTGCGCAAGGTATGGAAGACATTGGTGACTCTAGCACTGTTTGGTCTCTTTCCTACTACATTGTGGTCCATCATGTATACAAGTCGTCATAACTTCCAACATGGTATTATTGTTCCTTAATAGCATCTCCTAAAGGAACCCCAAGTGGGTGCAACTGCAAATAATGTGGATCCCTCTATTTCCTTTTGCTCACAGAAAGTGTCCCACCAATCTTTGACATGGGGGATGACCTTGAGGAGTGCAAATGTAATATTTTCTCTATCAGAAAAGTTGTGGATAGAAAAATACCCTTCTAGGATCGTCAACTTAGAGAGAGCTCACTCTACTACCACAACAACCTTGAATCAACTTAACCATAATCATTCCACATCCCTACTATTACTTCTAGTTGTCCATCGAATTACTTCATTTAACAATTCTCTGTGAAGCCATGCTTTTCTTACTCAAGACCATTCTTAATGGAAGTTTATCTTCATTCAGTGGCACTTTTCAAGTGACAAAACTTTTATTATTCTATTATGGATTTCTCTGCATTGATATCTCGCTTCCATTGTGAACTCTGATATCAACAATGACTTTCTTTCTCTGAGTGATTTTATACAAAGTAGCTAGGTAATATCTAGAAAATAATTTATAGGCACTCCCCTGCTTAGCACATATAGATGATTCACACATCACCTCTTAAGTTCATTGTTTTCTTTAACATCAAGCTTCCAGCTATCTACAAATCTCTACCTTCAAGGTTATAAAGTCTTACCTTTCCTTTTTATGCCCATTAATTACATTCTTCACCTGCTAGCTTCATGTCCTATGTGAGGATTATTGATGTTGTGACTTGCAATTCATTAATATTTTGTAGCAGTTGACTAATATTTTTTTTTTGTTCCACCCTTCTTGTGTTTTTTATCTACCTTTTTCATTACTTGCCCTATAGCTCTTTATTGCCTCAACCAACTTCTACAAGCTCTGTCATGTTTCCATGAATACGATATCCAATCCTAGGCTTGAATTTATCTGATTATACATCTAATTCTTCGAAATGTGCAAGCACCCATTTTTGTTCGAATTATGCATATTATAGAAACTTGTCAATTAATGCTACATGTCCTTTTTCTGCTCAATTCATGAAGAAATATATCATTATTCTCCAAATTATAATAATTCAAGGTTATTCTCCTTTGAACCGGATTTCCAACGACTATACTCATGCCCCAACCCAATCCCTGAGCTAAAAGTTATGGCTTCCTGAAAAAGCCACTTCACCCTTTTTGTGCATTTTCTCCACTGGTGTAATTTTATTGAAGTGCCAACTTTTGTCAACTGTAGACGAAAATATGTCAGGATCTAGAGAAATTTTTATATAAGACATAGATAATAATAATGACAACGAATTCATATGAATTCTCATATTTTCATTCTAATTCTCTAGTAAAAAAATACAACAACCTGGAATATGCAACTTTGTCTCTTTTCACCCATTTTCCCAAACTTTTTAGCAAAATTGGCTATCTCACAATCTGAGCACTTTTGGAAAACTTTCACTATACCAAAGTTGTTTGTCTCAATTATTACATAAAATTTGAGTAAATAAAATTTTCCAATTTTGTGATCTAGGGTCACTTTTCTTCCTTTAAAAATCTCAAAAATCCCCAAAAAGTGGCCCAGAGTAGTGGATTTTGGTCTATTTCAGTATCCCCATTCCAATCCCCTTATGATTTATTTAGTTCCTTTGTGGGTTATTTCCGTGTCTTCTTTCTGGACCCTCCTCAATAGTTTCAGATTAATCTGGACCTTTTCCAATGATATAGACCCAGATCTTTAAAAACCATTATTTTGCAATTTCTGACAAATACAATAAGAATTGGACAATAGCCCTCTCTAACACTTTTTTAGATCTATTCTCTGTGGAAAAAACCCAAAATTTCCATCTCAATGCGACTTAATTTGCTCCAGTTATGGACAAAATACAAAAATGGCTTGAGACTTGGTTTTTTTTTTATAAATGTGGAACAATTTTGCCTAAGTGTGATCTACACCATCGATCTCAAATCAGAAGTATTTTGGACCGTTGATATACCCTCTATCGACGATCGACGATCGGTGATTTCCTTTGCGAGCCAAACCTTCCCACCAATTTGATTAACACTCGATCATCGACCATCGATCATTGATCATTTTTATCTGCAAACCAAAAGTCGTCCATGAATCTCGTCAATGCCCAATCATCAGCCATCGGTCATATTCCCCGACAAACTAAGAATGTTCACAAATCTCGTCGAAGCTCGACCATCGATGATCAACCATCTCATTGTTAATGTGGCATGACATGTGGATGATGACCTGGCATGACACGTCATCTTAAGGCATTAACTAAGATGGTGTGGCATGACACATGGATGTTGATGTGGCATGGCATGGTATCACCTTCCTTTCCTTCATCGACCATCGACAATTTCTCTTGGAAGAATCTGAACATCGCACTAATTATGTCGATCCCTGATTATTGGCCATCGACGATCAGAGATATCTCTTGGAGAACTTCAACACTTTGTCATAACTTGTCGATCCCCAACCATCGATGATCTCAAATGTCAAATGACTGAAATTCAACACTTTTCCAAACTCACTGATCCTCAATCCATCGACAATCTTGGATGTCCTTTGGTCGAACTTCAACACTTCGTCGAACTTGTTGATCCTCGATCCTTGATCCGTCGACTATCAACGATCAGAGGTTTTTATTGAAGAAATTCAACACTTAGCAATTTTCAGCCAAAACCTAGGTGAATATGGGTCGTCAATCTCCCACTCAAACTGATCTCGACCGTTGATTTCCTCCAACTTCCAAATGGCCGAAAATAACCATGGACCGTCGATCTTCCTCATTTTCAAACCACCGAATTGAATATCAACCGTTGATATGGTAACTTTATCAAACTTTGAAAACATTAGGATTTTTAAATTTTTCAAGAATGAATCTAGGTCGTACATATCAAGATCGAACATGATCTCAGTCATCGATTATATGAAATCTTCCCCGCGCTACAATGACCATTAAAATACAAATTTTTCCACCTTCCAAGTCGAATTTGGCTCTGCAACTCTACAGATCGAATCCATTAACTTCTCATATAATTATGAACTATTTCAAACTCGAATTTTCCCCACGAATTCGGGGATCTTTCTCTCTAATCTTTTTGTTTTCCCCCAAATTCGTACAAGTAAAAATTGTGACAGTGAATCTACCCAATTCACACTTATTCCGACCCATACCAGTACGATTTTTGAACCAGAAGCTCTGATACCAATCTGTAACGTACCCAACCACCAACAAGCTAGGCACGCTACTCCAAAAACTCACTTCAAGACTGATCTCGAATTATGATAGTAATTAATTAAAAAATAAGCATGAAAGAATGCAATAACCACACATGCAAGAATAAAGATTTATGTTAAACCAAAAAAAAAAGAACAATGTGCCATGCACAACAAATAACCAACAAACATGCACACATAAATAAGTCTCTCAGAGATAATAATAATAATACACAATGGAATATACATTAGACAAAAAAACACAAAAATCACTTATCTATGATTAAACCATCACCAACTGACTGCAAACCAAGGATGTTCCTCCCAACCATAGATATTGTTGTTCCAATTCTCAATAGCAGGTCACCTCCAAGACAGGGCTATGAATCCACAAGGACGGGTACTAGTCCAAATCTAAAAACACACATCAGTTGTCTAATTAGCTCTGAGGTTTTCCCAACAATAATTTCTAGTTCTATTTCCCCTTCAACCTACACAACCCAAAGAAATGAACCCTTTTCTCTGCCATGAAGTCCCTATGGTTGTTCCATTTCTCTCTGGAGCTTCAGTGCTACTGGTCAGGAAATAACCATACTAGAAACTCCAAGGATTCTCAGTTGTGATCGTTCTTTTGAGAACTACCATCAATCTCATGCACATTATTAGCACTGTGTTTTTTTTAATTAGAGTCAGTCCTAGATGAGTCATAGTCAGTGCGTCAAAGTTTATAAGGTTAGTGACCAAATAAAGAGTGGTTCGAAATCATCGAGTAACGAGTCTGGCCATAAGTTGGTTAAAGGGGTGTAACGTTCGCCATGTTTAAATCGTAAGGGTCCATTCCCCTAAGTCTCGAGTCATGTCGAAAAGGTGGAAATTACATACCAAAATCGAGTCAACTGATTAGGATAAAGGTCACGTCAAAATATAGTATGAGCATCATTCCCTAATCATGAAGTCAGAAAAGTAAACAATCATGGCACTCCTATCATTTGTACTTTTCACACTTCAAAAGTGTACCCGTTGCACGAGTTTGCTGCACAAATATTCAAACCACTTTCTAACTTCTCGTCGCAATGGATTTACTCTCCATTTCCATGGTTTCATTATGTATCCGTTCAAGCATAAATATTGGTCACCCTTCATGCCTTTCCTTCACTTTCAGAGTTTGTGCATCATCCGTAGTTTTTTCAGCAAGCTCTAGAGTCCTTCGTTGTGTAAAGGTTATTTGTTGCCAGCTGTTACGTAAGTATGTTGTGTTGATTTTGTTGTGTTTCCTCCATTGTTTTCAACCATTGCTTAAAGTATTTTGGAGCTCGCTGCAAATTAGCTTTTTGGACGAATTGTTTCTTCTCACAGTCAGCCTTCTTCCTTCTTAATTTCCTACTGTCGTGCTGAGTTCCCCCACTACACCGAAATTTTCCATCTCGCGCCAAGTCTCCCATTGTTGTTTCCTACCACGCCCAGTTTCCCCACTGCGCCGAATTTTTCCATCATGCTTTACTGTTGTGCCGAGTTTTCCACTGCGCTGAATTTTTTTGTCGTGCTTTACTGTTGCGCCGAGTTTTCCACTGCGCCGAATTTTTTTGTCGTGCTTTACTGTTGCGCCGAGTTTTCCACTGCGATGGAATTTTTTGTCACATTTCCCTACCACATCAAGTCTCTTGTTGTTGTTTGCTATGACGTCGAGTTTCCCTACGACGTTGAAAATTTTCATCGCGCTTTACTGTCGCGCCAAGAATTTCCTTGGCTAATGTTGTTTGTCGCACAGATATTCTTGCAGTCTCTGCAAAGTTCGCCATTCTTATTTGTCGCACGGAGAGGGTATCGCAATTCATTACCACGTGCACGAAATTAATATATACCAGCATCATGGCAGTTTCCCAAAGCATAAGAAAGAAGGCAAGAAGTGGCAAGGCCGTGAGGTTTGAACCTCGGGATTTGGAGTTAATAAATGAAGACCCGACAATCAGGGTGTCTTTTGAACAAGCCGTGTGTATGTGTTTCTACAAAAGGATCAAAGGATATAATGTGAAACTGGTTGAGCAGTTCACCCTCAATTTTACTGGGGTTGGCGTGACAATTGTGGGAATCACTTTCCAAGTGACGAAGGAAACTTTGTCAGCTGCGACGGAGATCCCTCCACGCAAAGAAAATTGGTTTAAAGGCATGCCTTTAAACATTTCATGTTATATGGATTTCATTAAGCACGAATGTCTAAATCGGAAAATTGGAGCCAACATTCCAAGCCAGTATCTCCTGGAGCCTTTCGAGAAACTTCTGAAGGTAATCATAAAATATTTCACCTATGAAGGAAGGTTTGACAGGTTGTATCCATACCACATCAGGTTACTGATGCACTTCACAGGGAAAAATCCCTTAAACTTACCTTTCTTCTTGTGTCGGAGCTTGGGAAAGATGGCAGACAACGTCCAGGCCCAGACTGATCAGTTGTGGAACAATTTATTCCATTTTTCATTAATCAAGATGTTAGTGGTTGAAGAATTGAGACATTTGAACAAGGGCTGAGATTCTTTTCTAATTTTGGCTAACATTCCCAGAGACCCCAAAGGAGACATTCCTTTATCTCTAGAGGAATCAACACTTCATAGTTCAGAGACGAGAAAGGAAGATATTACTGGAAAAAGAAAAGGAAAAGAATTAGAAGACTCGTCATTCAATTAGCCAACATCCCAGAAGAAAAGCAGGTCAAGGTTGACTGATAAAATTGAGGAGATCCAAGTTCTAAGTTAACCGCGCACCAAGTCTTCTGCCAAGATATTTCCCATGCACATCATTCAACTAGAGCTTGTTGAAGGTGCAAACAATGGAATTGATGAAATACAGGTGGAGTTAGGTGAGGAAAATGTGAATGCTCAGGAAATGAAGTAGCAACTAAAGTAAGCGCAACACGTTATTTCCCAATTTTATCAAGAAAACAAAGAGTTGGGAAGACAGCAGGGAGAAAAAATTATTGAAACACCAGAGTCACAGAGTCGAGCAGGTTAGTTACCCCCTACCTCGCCCATAACGAGAGAAAGGAATGTAAATTGGCTTAAAAAACAACTCAGAGAGGCCCAAGATGTAATCATTGAGCTTAGGGAGGAATAGAGGATGTCAGAGGAAAAAATCACAGAACATTTCAAAGAGTGTAGACCAACTATTGATAATGCATGTGCAACCCTCTCCAATGCTTAATCAAAACTGAAAAGAAACGCGGTTTTGTTGAGACAGGTGAAGAGTTTGAACAAATGGAACTAGTCTTTAAGAAAAACAATCAAAGATTTAAGGTTGTAGGCGATGTTGGAGGCATGAGTAAGAGAGCCCCATTTAATCTTTTTGGGTCATGGCATGGAATCTTTCTTTGTACATATCCTGCTTTATTACGTTAACAAGAAGTTAGACGCAACACTTGCGTAGTGAATATTCAATGCGCAAATGTTTTAAGCTTACCTAATGAGAAGGGCATGTATTAATGAAATGTATGCAAGTTTTGAAGGAGATGCATGGTACTCAACCGTTGCTGCCACCTGGAATTGCACGAGCGACCACAAATGAACATCCACTACACAAACTCGTCGCGTGCATGTTATAGCTAGTAATAACGCAACATCAACTAGAGTCTGTTATACAAAGGTGACAGAGTTTCCGGTGGTACGCATGATTACTCGGGCACCCCTTGGAAGAAAACGTTGATTTATCACAACCAGATTGTCGAATCTTACTCATGACCAAATGATTGAAACAAATATGTTGGTGTTATGTTATGATTTGGGCGCAGTCGAGTTTCTATTTTTAGTAAATTTTGTTGAAAAGGTTGTCCAGGGGGAGAGTAACCGAATCTAGGATTCCTAGGGGGAAGTAGTTCGAACATAGCATCCCAAGAGGGCATTAGTTTTCTATATATCAGATATTTTTTATGTAAGCTAGGTTGGCAAAGTAGTGTAGAAAGGGCATTCTTGAATGTGACTTTCTGAATCTGATGGGAATATAATGCAGATGTCTTGAAGCTTTTGATGAAAATATTCTAGCGGTGGTGGTTTGATGTATTGTGATCCTATCTTCGTATGTACTTCATGTTTCCTGCAAATTCATGTCTGTTTCATTTGTTTAAATTGGAAATATCTAAAGGGTTTAAAATTTACCTCGCGATGCTTTAGACTCAACCATTTAAACTCTGTGTTTTCTTCTAAGTTAGGTCGGAATTCATCTCTAATGGTGCTCTGATTTGCTTTATGTTTTTCCCTTCTTTCGCCATACACAATGATATTGAAACTAAAAGACCATTACCTATTTAGCCTTTATCCTCACAAAGCTTCCCTTACTAGTCATTGATTTTTCTTGTTTTAAGGGGCTTGACTCCATAGCCCATAATATAATATACTTCCTTGCCAGCGAAACTAGAAAAAACTTTCTCAAGCATCTAAATCTAACCGTCAATCCAAAGTTATTATCTATCAAAGACTAGGTCTCAAAGAGAGGCCTCTCTAGATTGGAAAGGCTAGTTTCCAGTCTTAAAGTTGGTTTGTAGGTTACCTTGGTAGATCGTTCTCTTCATCCCAACAATTTACCAAGTGTTAACAGACATAGGCATCCATTCCATCATGGAATGATCAATAATTACTCACAACCATCTAGCAATGTCTCTCTACCTCCAACCATTCATTTCCATGATCAGACCAAGATCATACAAATTAACAAGAGTGGATGAAGAAGAATCCCAAGGAAATAATGTAAGAATAAAAATGGATAAGAACAAGTGAACCCCCAAAACAGTCCACAATAGATGTTTATATAATTACATGAAATCAATAACCACATGGCCTCCCCCCCAAAGAATCTCATGTAACCACTTTTCTTAATTAAAACCAATATGGCCAAATACAATATAATAAAAAGACTTAGCCCCTTAAGCTCTCCTCTCTTGTGGAATCATAGCCCATGGAATCATAGCCCCTTATATCTTGTCCTTGTCCGTCTTGCATCCATCGATGTATTTTATTAATATATATAGAAGTATTACATTTTCTAGGCACTCCGACCCCTTTTCAACTTTATTGGTTCACCAACCTAAGTCACAATTACACAATACATTCTAGTTCATAGGGATCAAACCCTGGGTGTTACAATTCAAAAATTTCATAATATACAAGGGGTTGGGTGAAAATGAAATGGATTCAAGAATCAAGTGCTTAAGATCAAGAAATGGAGGTGAATTCATATCAAAAGAATTCACGGATTTCTCTTAAGAGCATGGAATAAAAAGGTAGTTCTCATAAACTAGGACACCTCAATAAAACGAAGTTGTCGAAACGAAGAACAAAAACGTAGTAGATATGGCCAGAACCATGTTGAGAGATTCCAAGTTGAGTAATGTCTTTTGGGTACAAGTAATGCACACAACATTCCATATCTTGAATAGAGGAATGTTCATAAATAATTGTGACAAAACTTCATACGAGTTATGGAAGGGAAGACCAACAAATGTCAAACACTTCAGAGTATTTGGAAGCAAGTGATATATACAAATAGAAGATGACAGAGTTGGAAAATTTGATTCTTGAGTTGATAAAGGAATACTGGTTGGATACTCAAACAAAAGTAAGGCATATAAGTGTTACAATCTGAAACTCAACAAGATAGTGGAAAGCATAAATGTAATGATTGATGAAGCATATGTGTCGCGTATCAAAGAAGAAAGAAAAAATTCAAATGAACAAGAAGCAGAAGAAGAACTAAAGGAAGAAGAAGTTGGAGTAGAAGAAGACGAAGAAGAGTAGCCAGAAGTGGAAGATAACCAACATAATTCTCAGATATCTCTCAAGACACCTAGCCAACGAATACAAAAAAATCATCCATCAGAACAAATTATTAGGAATAAAGATACATGAGTTGAAACCTGAAAAACAATACATTCACCAGAACAAAGACATCTAGCACTATTATTCACGGTTGAACCAAACAGTTTTGAAGAAGCCAGTAATGATGAACATTGGATCAAGGCAATGGAAGAAGAATTGGATCAGATCGAGAAGAATGAGACAAGAGAACTGGTTCCAAGATTGAAGAACCAGAACGTGATTGGCACAAAGTGGGTATTCATAAACAAGTTGAATGAGGATGGACAAGTAACTAGAAACAAATCAAGGTTAGTATGCAAAGGATATGCTCAAGTTGAAGGAATGGATTTTGAAGAAACCTTTGCTCCTGTTGTCAGAATGGAAGCAATCAGATTGATCTTGGCTTATGCTTGTTCTAAGAAAATCAAGGTATATCAGATGAATGTAAAATCAACTTTTCTAAATGGAGAATTAGAAGAAGAAGTCTACATCAAACAACCAGAAGGGTTCCTATTGTCAGAAAGAGAAGATTATGTTTGCAGGTTGAAGAAAGCTTTGTACGGATTCAAGCAAGTCCATAGAGCATGTTATTCAATATTAGACAAGTATCTACAACAGCAAGGATTCATAAAGGGAATTGTAGACAATAATCTCTACATTAAAGTGGATCAAGACAACATACTCATAATTGAAGCTTATGTGGATGATATTATCTTTGGAAGTGATGATGACAGGATGAGTCATAAGTTTGCCAAATAGATGCAGATGAGTTTGAAATGTCCTTACTTGGTGAGTTGACTTTCTTTTTGGGACTCCAGATATGTCGGCAAGATAAAGATATTTTCATTTCCCAAACTAACTACATCAGAGAAATGTTAAAGAAGTTTGGAATGGAAGATTGCAAACCAGTGAGTACCCCTATGCAAACCAGTTGTAAGTTGAGCAAAGACAATGATTCTAAGGAAGCAAATCGGAGAATCTATAGATCAATGATTGGTAGGTTACTCTATGTTACAACATCTAGACTGGATGTGATGCAAGCAGTTGGATAGGTTGCCAGGTTTCAATCAGCACCAAAGGAAACATATATTATGGCAGTGAATAGGATATTTAGATATCTCAAAGGAACAAAAGACTTTGGATTATGGTATCCAAAAAGGAATGAACTATCTTTGGTCGCCTACACAAATGTAGATTGGGCATGACACATTGATGATAGAAGAAGTACAAGTGGAGCAAAATTCTACTTAGGTGATTGTCTGGTATCTTGGTTAAGAAAGAAACATCCATCAACACCATTGTATACAACAGAAGTAGAATATATTGCAACAACAACATGTTGTACTCATGTTTTATGGATGAAGCAAACCTTGCAAGATATACAAGTGAAGTATGATGAGCCCATTTCAATATTATATGACAACATCAACACTATCGATCTCTCCAAGAATCCAGTGATGCATTCCAAGACAAAACACATTCCGATTAAGTTTCACTTTCTACGGGAATAAGTTACAGAGAAGAACATCGAGCTAGAGTTCATTGGGTCAAAAGACTAGTTTGCAGATATCTTCACCAAACCACTTTCGAGGGAAATTTTTGAGCATCTTCGACAAAAACTTGGAGTAGATTTTTCCCCATAGTGATCTACATGACATCCGTCACATCGAGACAAGGGGAGAGAAGCAGTAGACACGACAGGTCACGAAGACTTGAAGAAACTTGCAATGTTTTTTATATACATTAGAGATTTACATGAGGAAGCACCATGAAGAGAAAGATTAGCAGAGAAGAAAAATCAGAATCTTGCAGACATGGGGAGCAACCCCAGGGAGAGATACTTCTTACCATTGATGTCAAAGGGGGAGAGAAAGAATAGAGGCATGGAAACATAGAGTAGCATGGAGACAAATAGAAATAGACATGAAGACGGGGGGAGCAATGGTCACAGGGGGAGAATGAGCATGAGTGTTTCCATTCCTGAGTGTTGCCATCAATGCGAAAGGGGGAGATTATTGAAAGATTGGTTGTCATTGATGTCAACCCTTGAAGAAGCCCCAAAGGTGTGGTCATAGAACCAAAAGTTGATCAAGGAAAAAGGACACGAAGGAAAATGTAAATGTAGGTAACACACTCATGGATGGATACTCCTTGTCATGTCATTTATGATGATATGTGATACGCCACGTGGTTCCTCACAGTTGAGGAGATATGGCCTCTTGAAGATGGAAGCCCCGAAGAATGGGTAAGAAGACCCCAAACGGTTGCAAAAAAGAAGTTACAAGTCGGCCCCAAATCAATTAAAGAAGGAAAAGTTGTTGCAACTAAATGTTACAAGTCGGCCCTAAAGTTGGTAAAGGAGTCACTTAGACAAGTATAAATACACATCAAGAACCTCTCATTTGTACACACACAAGTTCAATGATTATTTATCTTTCAAGTTTTTTTGGTAAATATTTTCGTGGTATATCTGAGGTAGTGAAGTCTGAAGGAAGTGAAGTCTGAGGTAGCAAAGGGAAGTCAAGGAAAAGTCTACAAAACTAACTTTCAGAGGTTATCTGTGAGTTGTGGTGAAGGAACGCACAAACATCCACAGGTTATAGTGAGGAAAGGTGCAGACATCCGCGAGTTCCTAGTGTACAGGTTGTGGATCTATGAAAATCCCTTGAATAAGATGCCATCACTTGTTTGCTGAAGATGAACTATACAGGTTGGTATGTTGGTTTGTGATGAAATGCTTCAGGTCTTCTTCATGAGTAAAGGTATGTATTTTATGTGTTTGTTTGAGGCTTGTTTCATGGATGGCATGGCACATGCTTGAGGCATGTCTTGGAGGCCTTTTTGGTACATGGTTGAGGTTCACATCTTGGTGAAATGGATACATGCTTGAGACATATCCTTGGTACTTGGTATATGGATGTTATGGTTCATTGTTAGAGACACATCTTTGTGACATTGACATATACCTGAGACATATCTTATGGTACATTATATGATATATGTTTGAGGTACACCATTGATGTTATAGTACTTGTTTTGGCATATCTTATGGTACCTTATGGTGCATGGTGTATGATATGACTGAGGCATATCATGAGTGATCTGGTATATGGTTGAGGCACTTGTTGTTGTACATGGTTGATGGTATGGCACATGTTGTGGTACATGGTTGATGCATGGTATAGCATATGGTGTTGGTGATCTTGGTATATGATCTATGTGAGTAGATCTAGTTTTGGTGATACATGAGTATCAGTGGCAGTGACAGATTGACATATCAGTGACAATATCCGTAATAGTGACAATGGCAGAGACATGGACAGTGGCAGTGACAGTGGTAGTGATAGTTGGTCTACACTTATATTTTAGGGCGACAGGACGGGGCAAGGAAAGGAGGTCACAACCTCCATCCAGTTGGTGGTGGAAAACATAAGGAGTTGGAGCTTCCTTCAGGTTGGAGCCTATAAACTAGGGGGTTGGTGCCTCCTTCCAGTTGTAGCTGGTAAATCAGGGAGTTGTAGCTTCCTTTAGGTTGGAGCCTGTAAATATGGGGTTGGAGCCTCCTTCCATTGTAGCTGGAGAATTGGGAAGTTGGTGCTTCCAATGAATGTATTATTTGATATATAACAAAAACATTTTTTTGTTTTCTCCCATTTGGGTTTCTATGTAAATTCTAGTGTACTATGTTTCTGTGGTTGTTTATTGTGCACTGTTAATTTACACTGTTGATGATATATTGAATGTTAATGGTGAATTGTTGAACATTGTTGATAAAGTTGAAGATAAATATTGTGGTTAAAAGTGGTATATTGTGCTCATACTGTTTCACCCGCACTCTCAGTATTCCAACAATCCCTCTAAAGTTGAAGCCATTACGAAGTGGCCTAAGCCTAATAACGTAACATAAGTTAGGAGCTTCCTAGGGGAAATTTGGTATCAAATGAGGTTCATTACTAAGTTTTATTTTATTGCATCTCCTTTGCATGCTTTGATAAGTACTAAACAGGTCTTTCGGTGGGGAGGTAAACAACAAAAAGCCTTTGAGACCTTGAAAGTGAAGATCAATATAACCCCAGTTCTAGCATTTCCAGATTTACAACAACCATTTGAGATTGAAACCGATGCAAGTGATTATGCCACGAGAGCAATGTTGATACAGAGGGGGAAACCAATTTGTTACCATTACGAGTCCTTCACTAGTGTCGTAAGAAATTATCCTACTTGTGACGAAGAATTGTATGCTTTGGTTTAGAGTGTGAATAAGTAGAAACACTATTTGATGGGCAAATAGACAATCATCCAAATGGATCATTAGCCTTTGCAATATCACCAATCACAAACCAATCTACAACAATCATGTCATTTCCGATGGATGGGATCTTTGCAACAATTCCATTTGGTCATTGGGTATAAGAAAGGTATTCAAAACAAAGTTTTCGTTATGTTATTTAGACCTTCTGTTAATGCATTCAATTATTTTACAACATGGTTCATTAGCTCATGAAAGTTACATTGAGCAATGTGCTAGAGATGAATATTTTAAGGATGTATATGAAACACTAATCCATGGCACTTAAGTGGAAGAATTAGATTATCATGTACATGATTTTTTTTTATATTATCTTGGTAAATTGTGTATGCCATTCCATGAGGTGAAAGAGTGCATGTAATTAGATAAGCACACACTTCTCTCATTTATGGTCATTTCAGTATAGACAAAACCACAACTCAATTACAATGCTATTGTTATTGGCCTCAGATATATGAAACTGTGTCCAAATATGTAAAAGGATGTGTGATGTGTGCCACTAACAAACCAAGTAACATAAAATTGGGTTTGTATATGCCACTTCCTATACTTTTTGTCCGTGGGAAAGTGTGTTTGTGGATTTTGTAGGGGGTTTGCCTATGTCTAGGAAAGATCACGAATATCTATATGTTGTTGTGGATAGATTTAGCAAAATGCATGTTTCAATGCCTTGCAAGACACAAGTGACAAAAGAAGGGACTGTACATTTGTTCTTCCAACATGTTTGGGTTCATTTATGTTTGCCCACATCCATTGTATCTAATCGAGACTCTCACTTTGTTGGGAAATTTTGGTCAACTTTGTGGGAGTTAATGGGCAATAAGCTTCAGAAGAGCACTGCTTTTCATACACAAATCGATGGACAAACAAAAGTAGTCAATAAGACAGTGTTACAGTTACTCTGAGGATATTTTAACAAGCGTACTAAGCCTTGGGATGATCAGTTGTATTATGCACAACATGCCTATAACCGTGTCATACATTCTTCTACACATAGGTCTCCTTTTGAGACATGTTTTGGATATTTGCCTAACTCTCCTTTGGACTTCACTCTTGGGAAAGATTCAATGGTAGATGGACATAATGATGCAGAGAAAGCCAAGAAGTTCATTCAGAAGATGTAATTGGTTCATTGAGCCATACATGAACAATTGGAAAAGAGCTAAGGCAAGTATAAGACTAGGCATGCCAAGCATTGGGTTGATCATCGTTTTCAAGTTGGTGATCAAGTTTGACTATACATTAGAAAAGAACATCTTAAAGGTGAAGGTAAAAAGATCAAGCCAATCAGGTATGGTCCATTTAAAATTTTGGAAAAGATTGGTGACAATGCTTTCCAGTTGGAGTTACCTCCACATATGCAAATGTATTGTGTGGTTAATGTTGAAAACTTGAAATTATAAGAGCCTCCTATGATCATGGATCGAGGCAAGAATGTTCATGTTCCTTCTGTTGAAGATTTTACTCCTGAATATCATGATGAATTGCGGGAAGATATTATTCTTGACAGAAAGGTGAGGGCTTCATGAAGAGGTGACGTGGAGTGTCTTTGTGTGGATCTAAAAGGAATGCATCCAAGTAAAGCGTGATGGATGGAAAATGGAAAAGTGAGGGAGATGTACCCTCACTTATTTTATAAATGAAACTAGACTTTTGGTAGTCCAAAAGATTCCTAGTGGGGAGGAGTGATCCATGAGGATTCCCCCCCCAACTGAACCGATATGATGTATCACCCATACACCTCCAAATAGTTAACCACAATCGGTCCAATTAGAAATCATCATAACAAATGGATTGTTTGATCTTCGAAGCTTCTTCTTCCAGAGAAATTCATGGGCATATTTGGAGGGATTATGAGATGTCATTACCTCTCCTTATTGGTCACCATCGGTGGCAAATATTTCTTAAGAAATCGTATCCCAATCACCGGGTAGCGAGCTTCGTGGGAGGAATCAATCTTTGTGACAAAAGATATACAAGAACAAGGGAAGAGAACTATTCTAACCAACAAAAGCCAAGGCATCCAAAGGCACTAAGAACAACAACTTGCCAAATACAACCGAGACACCATTCTGATGGTCATTTTGAATCTGATGGACATATTGACCTACATTGCATGGAAGCTTTCTGGTTTGTCGTCAAACAAACTGTTGGGCAATGACACCAATCTCGATTCATCATGGTTTCATTTTCTAATAGCAGACCATCTAAAGATGAATGCACATGATGTACATGCATACATCATTTGCGAGCACAACGACAATTTCGTGGCTCTCGGTTGAGTATCAGTGTGGGTGGAGTCCCCGTGTTGAGTTTGTTGAAGAACCAATAGGTCCCCTACGAGAAGGAAACACTTCAAAGTATTCACAGGGACGCGATTAATAATGCCTATAAGGTCATCATATTGAATCCCCTTTATTGGGAGAATAGAGAAGTTTGAGTTCATTGATTACGAGAAGAAGCCATTGCTATCTTCCCAGAGGACATTAGAGATTGGTTTTCGTAGATTGAAGCCCTTTTTCTGATGTAAATAAATTTAAATCTATACTTAGCATATTTATGAATGGATCTATTCATTAATTGAAGCAGACCCAGACATAGCCCATATGGGTGAACTATGTTATTGATTTGTTGAGTATTGCTTATGTTATTTCAGTTCTTATTTTAAGTTTTAGCCTTTAAAAGCTTATTTTTAATTAATTAAGCCAATTTTAAATGCAATTGCGGGAAATTGAGAAGTTGGTTATAAGAATTTGAATTAGTGTTTTTTTTTTTTTTAAATGAAACCTCTAACACTAATTTCAGATTACTTATAATAAATTTGCATAAACCTTTAATTGAAATCATTGTCATATTCATCTTTCTTTTTATAGATTTATTTGAATGCACGCCAAAGCTTTTCAAATTTTATAATTATTGTGAGCAACTAAGAAAACTTCATTGAATTGTTCCCAGTCGTGAATCAAATTGGTTGGTAATGCCCTCTACCAAGCCCAAATTCTTCCTCTAAAAGTGAGAGAGAATACCCTGCATCTAACATCTTCTTCAAGGTTGTTTAGTAAACCAATTTCAGCTCACATGACCGAATATGTATGAATGCAGAGGCCTCCCCTTCACAATTAAATTTTGGTAAATGTCGCAAGAGTTTTACTACTTTTTTTTGGATGTCATGCACCAATCTTGGAAGACTCAAAGCATGATTCCATGCATGAATATAGAGAGGAGCCATGAGCTATTCTTATGTTCTTGAAATAATGACTCCATGCAGGTCAACTTCTCATCTGACCCTCCTTCTAGCACCAAAATTGTTGACAGGGTTGAACTGACCCATGCAATCAATAAGGATTCTCCCCAATGAAAGGTCCCAATTAGATCATACACTGTTTGGAATAGGGACTCTGTCTTGTTTATGGCATGACAACCTTTAAATGGTTTTGAAGTGGTTTTACCAATTGTAGCCCGATCCACCATTTAGGTTTTTGGGAATGCAATAAATGAGATGCAACTAATCTAATATGCAAAGTATAAAATGATGCCAAGGCTAAACTAAAAAGATCAATGAGGTAAACATAACACCAAATATATTATTGCTTTATACTTTTAGTAAAAAATTACTAAGAAAATAAAATCATAAATTTAAATAACCAGTTGCATTACATAAAAGTTTGAAAATGATCAACTGACCACAGTACTATGTGTTGGGTATATGCTATATTCTTTGCATGTGTGTGTGTGGGCGCGTCAGGTTCAACAATTGCGTCTGACGATCCCTCTAGTAGTTACACAAGAGGTTCTCCAAAGATCTTTTTGGGCAGTTTTTTGCTATTTTTAATGGTTTTCTAAATTGATCCTGGATTAAGGGATTAGGGTTTTGGTATCTACGAAATACCTAAAAACATTGTATATATTGTATGGTGAATGGTGAAATTCGATATAATGAAAATAAGAAAGGTTTTCCCAAGTTGAGGGTTTCCGATATAAATCTCTGTGTACTATGTGTATGAGCCATTGATTAATTTCTGTTTTGCTTAAGAATCTATATGCATTGCTTTACTTCACAGGTTTAAAACTTACACTATGCTTATGGTTATAGATAAACAATTTGTGAGATAAACAAAATAAGACAAAATGCTCATACATGAGAAAAGTCTACACCGCAAAAACAAATGCTTACACCATTCCAAAACTCAGTAAACTAGTAGAAATAGGTCTACATATCATAAGTTTTAGAATTGAAGTCTATCTCCAAATGGCTAGTCCAACAGTGGCTTCTCCTCATTAACATTTCATAGAAAAGTCTACAAATATGTACAAACAAAAAACCATTTCTCTATCTGGTTTATCTTATTTATACAAGAGTCAAAGAAGGAGGTTAACCATTTTGGTTCCTCCACTTCGCTATCGAGTTCCCTTCTTTGCTTTTCGATTTCTTCATTCAACTGTCTTTCTTGCCACCAGAGGTTTCTTTTTCTTTGTTAGTTCTAACTCCTTATTTAACGATTTTTATTCCCTTCTTGGCCAGTTAGCTTCTCTATTCAATAATCCTTTTGTGCCACCTAGGGGATTGTCTCATTTCTTGACTGTTCAGTTTCAGTTTCTTTTGTCAATTCAAACTTTCTTTCCTTTAACTATTCAAGTCTCCTTCTTAACTGTTCAATCTCCTTGTAGTCATTGCAAGTTGGTTGCACATCAATGTACACAACACAGACCACATGGGTTAATCATTAAATCAATAATCCCAATGAGCTAATCCCTTTTCGGTGTTTCAAATCAAACTGGGCTATAAAAGATTTTGGTCGTTTTGCTAACTTCAAGAAAGTGCACATATTAGCTAGGTGTCAGGAGTCTTAATTTGAGGATTGGGACCGATATCAAAATAAGTTTGAAGAGGGAGGCCTCGATTTGGCCCAAAGTTTGAAAAGAAGATGAAATAAAACCCAAAATTTTCAAACGAAAATAAAAATGTATAGTTTGAATGGTGATGGGAGGGCCCGATCTCCAAATCGGGACAAGGCTAAAAAAAGAAGGTGAAGAGAGAGCCCGATTTTTAAAATTGGGTTGATTTGAGAAATAAGTTAGGAAAGTTAAGTTCGACATAAAATAATTTCAAATTCAAAAAAAATGATCGTTCGAACGAAGAATATAAGGGACTTGGTTGGAGAATCAGACATGATTTTGAAATGGGGTAAAGAAATGTGAACAAAGTGAAAAGAGGTTCTAATTGAGAATCTAGCTTGACTTAGAAATCAAAGGAGAAAAGTTAGAATATGAAAAGGTAAAAAAAAAGATTGAAAGAGTTATAACAAAAGAAACTTCAATCAAAAGAAAAGAGATTGAACTAAAGAAGAAAATGAGAAAATGGGAAATCAGAGCAAAATTTGAGAAACAAGCCATTTCAATAAGGATTGAAAGAAACCAACTTGCAAGGCGGTGAGGGGATAAGATCAACATACATCTTAAAAAAGGAGAAAATGAAAAAAGGGGGGTGGGGATGTTTTGCTTAAAACTTGGGAGGTTGTTGAGCCCTCAATAGGGCCTAAGGTCAAAGAAGCAAGGGGAAGGCCCAGGGGGGGTGGGGCGTAAGTGGCCCTGCGATAGATAAACCCAAATATCAAAACATAATTGTGCTTAAGAATGAGCCATAATTGCATAGGGGGGCTACACAGGGCAACACAGTTGGGTAGTTGATTTGACATAGAAACTTTTAATTAGGGAAAAACACAAGAAGGATATTGGGGCACACCCATCGTTTGTAAGCAATGATGGTGGTATAGTGTGATTCCTCAAGGAAATGAAAAATAAAAATGACTTTATTGAGGCTATGGATGCTAAGGCAATGCCAACCACGTGGCTCCCATACATCCTTAATCTGGGCTTTTAGAGGCATGCACTTGATAAAGTACCAAAACAATGTGTGTTTTTTATGCAAACTACAAATTTCATTCTATCCAAAAACAAAAGTATCATTGGGAGTATCGTTGGGGGATTGCCATAGTCTTGTGGTAAACCTTTGGAACAATTTTTTTAGGCACCTTTTGAGGGACCAATGTGCTCATAGCTTCCAATGACAACGCTACACTGAATTGCCAAAGTTGAAGATAAACTAAATGACCCATCTTTGAACTCTAAAGAAGCAATAGATGTCTATTATAAGCCTAAATGTCGAGGGACAACAAACAAATTGAAGCCAACACAAGCCAACTATAATGGTGAGATGAATAACACTAATAATGAAAATAAAACCAAAATATATGCAAAAGCTCACTAAACCCTCCCTTTCCTCAACAAATGTTTTCTTTAATTTTTTCTATTTTGATACACAAAACTCTTATATATATATATATATGTCTCTAAATTGAAAAGTTTATACTTAGTCCCTACAATTGCAAGCTTCTATCTAATAATCCATAACTCAAATATTAGAACATGTCAATGTAAACAACTCATATAACTCATCAAAACTAAGACTTAAGGACAAAGTTCCCCAATACCTAACGAGAAAGTGGGTAAAATCTTTGTTACTTGTACTTAATGACAAAGTGGTCAAATCTTTGTTCAATTGATGCGTAGTAGTTGATACTCAAACCAAATATCATTTGAATGTTTTGTCCGTAAGGGAGTACACGATCTCCCAGCTTTGGATTTTATATGTAGGTTCTTTAATATGTCCTTTGTTATCTCTCCACCAAGTTGTACTTTGGAAGAATATCTTGTTATTATGTTGTGTTCACACGGGTAATGGTGTAAGGATATAACTGTCCATTGAAAAAACAATGGTTAGATACCATATTTTGGCCGACGGAAAAGGAAATCAATCTAACATACCACTAGATTTATATAAATTATTATTATAGATGGTTTGATTGGTCGATTGCCTTAGCCTTAATTTGATTTTTTAAATAACCGTTTATAAATCGATTCTCTAATTTATCCACCGTAAAAGTAAAAACGAGATCATAATTTATTTGAAAGATGAGAATCCACCGTCCATGATGGAAAAAGTACTCCATACTCAAAATTTAGTTAATAATCCTTAACCTATTAAGGACAAGATAAGTTTACCTGAAATGAATGTGTTTTAAATATTCCTCACGACACGATATTTCCACCTCGCTCTAATGCGAATTTAGCTCCTTTAAACCTTTGTTTTTTTATAAAATATCTCCCTAAGAGGTCAAATCAAGCTTGTAGCTTCTCATAAATATACGAATATTTCACCAAAGGGATGCAAGAGAACTAGCTGAACCTTATATGTTACATATTTAAGGATTACTTCCCTATCCTTGCTATTATTAGATCCATTTAAACAACAATCGTATTTCTAAAGCATGATAGACAGGGTTCTGAATTTGGCTGAGGTTGTGTGTTGTCACTGAAATCCTCTCAAACCTTTCGTTTTGAACGCGACGAGGGCATTCGATGGAAGAAGGGATACTGAAGTGGAATTGAAATGATTTTCTGCCGCTAATTGCTAGATGTTACATTAAACAAAGCTTTCCATTTCGAGGGATTCTGGAATGAAATATGTTTGTTTTGTGAAGGCTGAGCGGCAATGACCATGGAGGATGGTAGATGGTAGGCAGAGGAGTCTGGAAGAGTAGGAGGAGGAGCGTGGGCAGCGGCAGCGGCAGCGGCAGCGGCAGCGGCAACTCAATGAAGTCGAACAGCAAGAAGAGGGTTAAGAGAGGCCCAAGGGAGGGCACAGAGGAGGACGAAGAAACCAAAGAAAGCGAAGGGGAGGAACAGGAACACGAAGAAGAGCAGCAGCAGGAGGAAGAGGACGAAGAAGAACAAGGAGAGGAGGAATCTGAGAATGGACAAGTGCTCGGGGAGGGGTTTTATGAAGTCGAAGATATAAGAAAGAAAAGAATTCGCAAGGTAACCTTTATCTACATTTTTATTTCCATTTCCATGCCAGATAAGGGTTTAACCGGGGCTGATTTGAGATTTCGATTCTGTTTTTTTGGATGCAGGGACAGGTGCAATATCTGGTTAAGTGGTGAGTCCTAATTGTTATTCACACACATGGCGTACCTCCATTTTAAATCAACTTCATTGACATCTTAAAATAATTTTGCAGGCGGGGATGGCCAGAGACTGCGAATACATGGGAGCCCTACGATAATGTTAAATCATGTGCTGATATTGTACAAGCATTCGAAGAGAGGTTCTCTCTCTCTTTCTCTCTCTGTATTATAAAACTTTAGGTTAGGGCGGGGCAAGGCAGCAGAGATAATTAGGATTGCGATTATGTTTCATTTGTGGTTGCAGCTATGGCGGTAGGATTTCAAAACCTGGAAGGAAGGCGAGGCGCAAGTCTGGATTTCCACTATCTCATCAAAAGAGAAAGCGCGTCTCCTTGTCCAGCGCTGATGAAGGTGCAGAGGCCGAGGCCGAAGCTGGACCCGAGGCCAAACGGGCCAAGACTTATTCTGGCGATGACGAAATTCCCGGTAAGGCAGAGGTGGAAGTGGAGCCTCAACAACTGCATGGTACTGACATTGGCACGGTCTCTGAGCAATGCCACCCAGAGAAAGACGACGGAGCCCAGCCTCATATCCCCGAAAAAGAAGGAAAAGAAACAGAAGAGCAGAACGGGGGTAAGGATGTAGGGAATAGTGTAGAAGAAGAGGTAGATAACAAAATGGAAAATCAAAATCTAAAGCAAGATGAGCCCACTTCAGAAAATGATGCTAAAAATGGGGTTCCTCCCTCTCCCGACGACACCAGATGTGTTGAAGAAAAAGACATGGCAGTGGAGGAATCTAAACCAGATCAGGGGGCTGCAGTCAATGACTCGAGTAGACAAATCCAGACTACCCAATTTACTGGAGCCAAGAAGAGGAAGTCTGGATTTGTAAGGCGCGTGAAGCAATCTCTGGATTCACGCGAGCATGAACTAAAGCAGAGAGAGGAAAATAGTAATAGCCAGCTGGCACAAGAAATGTTATCCGGAACAGGGAATTCAAGGGCGCAAGAAGGGGACACTGTCGGAAACGGAGAAGAAATCAGAAGTCAGAAGCCTTTGATTGCAGGACTTCTTTCTAATGCAAACAATAAATCGTCAATTTCTCATGACAGCTTGCTTACTTCAGCGATCACCCAAATACTGAAGGCAATCAGCTACAACAATTCCACCTCAAACAACAAACAAGACGTGTCTGTCCTTTTTAAAGCTCAGAGGTATGATTAATAACAGCCTACACCTCACAGAAATGCGTTGAGTATCACAGTTGGAAGAAAACCCAGAACATTCGCTTCATTTCTTTGTTAAGGTTAAATATTAGATGCAATTTTGGGTGTGTGGATAAAATGTCAATGACATCAACATTAATATTGTTATACAAATATGCTTCTTTGGTATCAGTGGCTGCTTGTATCCAAACGTCTAGGACAATGGCCCAACCAATCATGTAGTATGTATCAGGATTATTTATGTATTATGCGTTGAAATCTCCTTCCAAAATATTTGCGGGGTTTTCATTTTATGTCTTTCTGCAGTGTGCCAACTTGCAGGCGTTGCCTTCTATGTTATTTACTGAAAGGGACATCATAACCTGTCAGAGAACCCAACAGTGCTTGCTGGCATTCAATTCAAATTTTCCCTTCTGCGACCACATTTTTTTGGATTGTTTAGAAGCTGTTTTAATGCTTGGTTGGTAATTTTTGCATGCTGATCATTGTTTGAATCACTTTCCTATGCACATTGTACAAGTCTGTGGTCTTGCACGGACAACCTCTTTTTGCTGCCAACAATATTCTGCGACAATATCTATGAAAAAGTGTGCTCCATACCATTTCAATCACTGCCATACTGTAGGCCAAGTATAGTAATCGTCAGGCCATTCTGTTGGTTAATACCTTTTATTTCTGTTAGCAATGAGCATTTTATGTGTGTCCTGTTCTCTTCCTGAAAAATGTGTTGTCTGAAGTCTGGTTTGTTGAATGATAATAATTGTATGGGAGGTTAGGGGGTTTCAATTAAATAGATAGTTTCTTGTATGTTTCTTCTTCTAAATTTTGTTGATTGGAAACCTCTCTTGGCTAGTTCTTTAGTTAGATTTTTTTTTTCACAATATTGCAATGTTTTAGACAACATTAGACATAGTGTTTTTCCTTTGACACAATCCAGATGACCTTGCCATTATCTAGTTGTGCTAACAAAACTATTGATTTTGAGTTCAATGCGTTTGAATTTATAGAAGTTCCACAATGGGCAACTTGGGTCTCATTTAAACTATAAACAATAGTGACATAGAAAGTTCTGGTTGAAACGTTTGAGCATATGGCAGTGTTGTGCTACATATATCTGCAGGAATTTGCTGTAAAAGGGCTTGATGATATTTAACCTTGGATGCCATTGTTGTATATTTGGAAGTGAGGTATATCTGTCAGATATCGGCTTCTGTAGTTGGAAAACTTTGATTGTCTGCCAGATAAGACGGGTAATCTTAACGGGATCTGTCAGGGGTGTGTAATCAGGTTGTATGGTAATACGCATGTGGTTAATCTTGATATATACTTTTTAGATTCCCAACATGTTATATGCTCTAACATGTTGATTGTACTTTCTTCAGTCCCATTGACCTACCTTCTTGGTCATTCAATATATTTATCTTATTTAACCTTTTTGTTGTGGTCAAGGTGTACCAAATCTATTTTGACAGATACTAAAGCTTAAAATTTTATTTTAGTTGTTACATACTTGACAGCTGGACAGTAGCATCCATAATAGATAAAGTAATCTTTAGGTTATACACATACAATGCAGTGAGTGCCTACCATTCAAAAACTCATTGGACATGGTTAAATCTTCCAGTCACTGGTTGTAGGATTTGTGGAAATATCCTTACGAAGCGACACCTAGCATCTTGCATTAATTAAAGGTGTACAGTGTGATTATATGCTATGATATGTTATAATCTGACTGATTTCAGAAGGTTGGTTTAGAGTGTTATAAACCAGAAGAGAAAATAGAATTGTTATTATACAAAACATTTTTCAATTTTATGCCATTTTTCAATTC
This sequence comes from Picea engelmannii, assembly GCA_009831015.1. Lineage (NCBI taxonomy): Eukaryota > Viridiplantae > Streptophyta > Pinopsida > Pinales > Pinaceae > Picea > Picea engelmannii. Next base: position 822,900 of record ML786850.1, read on the forward strand.
AATACATCATAGCCCCAAAGATCGAGAAAGCACTAGGGAGCTTATAGTGTGGGATGAATAATGCAAGATTGTTTATTGCATGGGAACTGGTCCTGTTGTGGGATGAATAATGCAAGATTGTTTATTGCATGGGAACTGGTCCTGTTGGGGAACCCATTCCCAGTCTTTTCCTGTTTCTTTGAACTCGGGCACCGGAACAAAACATTCCCTTTCCGGTGGGAGCTGCTCTAGGAATGGCTGGAACGTTCTTGGAGCTTTAGTGGTAGAGCCGTGCCATTCCTGTGGGCGGTCCCTGCGATGGGCTTCTGGCCTGTCAGAGAATGTGCAGATGCTCCTTGACAGGCCAGGGTCCTCTGCACTCTCTTGACTGTGAAAAAAACACATGAAAATAGAATTATTTCTGGTCTTCACCGCACAGCTCTCAGGTAAGATTTCTGGACTTCACAACACCGCAGTTAATGGAATCTACCTACTACTGTTTAAAAAAAATATAGTGCAAAAATGAGGATGTGGCTTCCCACAGTTCGCCATGCTGTTAAAGACAAAGGATTCTATTGAAGTAGGTGGAAAAGCAGTCAATCCACACAAAAGTCTACCACTGTCACAAATAAATGCAATCTGTTTGGTTCATGTTCGTGTTTGAATTCGGCGGCAATGAAATTCGGAAAACATTTGCCATGACAATAACATTAACATTGATAAAATTTGCCATGTAGTTCAAGATTGTTATATATATATATATATTTTTTTTTTAAAGTGTATAAATTATGTTTTTCATATACAATATAAGTTTAACTTATTATGTATTTATTTCCTTAGAAAAAAAATCTTAATTTTATTAATGAAAACAAGATTGCATTTTTCAGATGCCTTCCAGCATTCAATACATATCCATAAGTATGAGTGAACAAAGTACCACATCATCATTGCCACATAACTCATAATTCAACTATTGACCATGACTTCAAAATACAATATTCAAGGAGTCATATACAGTCTAAAATCTTTCAAAAAGAAATAACTTCAAGAAACCTAAACAGACCATATAATAGTCTTTAAGAGTCGTACATACAGTCTTCGTTTATATCCATTCTATATGTCCAAAGCATTGCAAAATTTTATGGATCAGTGAAGAAGATATAGTAACATAAACCTCAACCCCATCATAACAGCGCAAAATAGCAAATCCATAGTCTTAGAGAAAAGGTCTTGGATCATATTCACCGAAAACATCTTTTTGCTGTGCCCACATATTCCAAGAGCCAGGGGCCATTTGCAAACTATCTTTTGATGACGAGTCAGCAAGCTTGTTCCTTTCTCTGTATAATGCATAAAAGAGAATTCATTGATAACAGATTTTATGTTTAAAATCTTCTCATAGATATCAATTTTTGGGCATCGAGCTTTGTCTGGAAAATACAATTCATCCCTCTGGAAAATACAATTCATCTCACTCTTTAGTTTGTAAGCAAAAATGAGATTTGTGGGTACCTTGCTAGCACCACACAAATATCCGCAAACAACAGCTTGCTCACATGTACATACTCTACCCACCTCTGCAGTTGAACATGTCCTCCAAGAAGAAAACCCATGTTTTTAACTATTAGGCCCACATAGATTGTACAACTTAAACTTATATTATATACAAGTTAATTATAATAATAATAATCTAATTTATGGTCACAGCCTAGCCAAATACCAAATATTGACATATTGTTTGTGGAACAAGGAACCCTTAATATCATATAAATCTTATATATACAAAGAATAAATAAAACATATAATATATATAACATTACCAATCTCGAATTATATATATACATAGCTTATAGCCTGATATAATATTAAGGGTCCCTTGTTTGTGGGACAAGAGACCCTTAATATCGTATTAATCTTTTATATATAATGAGTAAATAATCATAAAACATAAAATAAAAATACGTTACCAATCTCATATTTTATATATTGCCTATTCTATGTTATATAAATATAAAAGTTAATCTTTATAATACATAACTTATACTATGTGAGACCGACAGTTGATAACAGACCACCTTGATGCATTGAGAAAAGATTTGGGTACTCTGTCAAAAACCTACCCAGTGTCAGCCCTTCTTGTGAATGCTCATTTGTGTCGACCCTCTTGGCTAATTGACAAGTCATTAGTTGGTCACAATTAATTCCGGTACACAGATATTTCAACCAATGCAGAGCACCTCTTGGCTAATTGACAAGTCATTAGTTGGCCACAATTATTCCGGCACACAGATATTTCAACCAGTGCAGAGCACAATGAAGATGTAGTTGGAGATCTACAGAGCACAAAGGAATGCATAGATTTATCCATCTAGGGCACAGATTGAATGGTGATAGACAGTCAAGATTAATTAAATACATGGTGGCTTGTTTCTCATATGCAGGTAAGACAACCATTATTTATAGCTGTTAATATTCGGCGAAGTTAACCAATTTAATCTGCTCCGTTTATATTCTTTGTTTTTTGATTTTTTCCATTTAATTCCTGCAAATCTAGTGACTTAGGTAATGACTGTCGCACTTCATGGAGCATGCATATCACAGAGAAACTGTTGTCATATAGTCAGTTTGATGCTAATATAGTGTAAATGAAGAAAATTCAAAATTGATGCGTATGAAGGATGTCTGCCTGCTCTCTTTTACTGTTGCATGCCTCTGCGTCCACTGTACAAATGAAATGGTTCTGCATTTAACGCTCTTTTCCCTTGAGAACCTTGATCATCAATGTATTCTCCCCCCCCCATAGTCCAGCTATCCCAATAAACTACCGACTCAAAGGCACATTATGTTCTTTGTGACTGGGTTTCAAACTCAAATGCTCTTGACAGACAAAATCTTTTCATGTATGCTTCCATCAAATGTGGGGAATTCACCATCATGCAAACAATAATTAATGGCTTAAAATATTTTGACTTGTCATACGTCAACATTGTTTTGAACTTTTCCCCATTTTGGCATTCTGGACTTGTCATCACCCAGAAATTCGTTTCTGCAAGAAGCAACGGAGTCTGGAGAAAAAATAGGTGCAGGGCCAATGCCACTTCGCTCTGAACCTGTCTCACTTTGGATTGTATCATTGTACTTTTCCAATACCAGGGGGGTTCTTTCTTCTTTGCGGTTCCCAACTTTGTATCTCACTACTGGATGATAGACTTTAGATTCTAGGTCTTAGATATCATAGATTAGATTTGCTTTTATAGGAGCTGCAGTCGCATTCGCACTTGTTTTTTGATTCTGATGTACCTAGCAGTCGGTTTGACCTTTTTCTTTCCTTAATAAAAGTGAAATTACATTCTTCAGATGCTATATAAGCATTGCTAGATTCCAACAAGGAATCCATGAGTCCAAAATTTTACAAAAGACTGTTTCCTCATAAAGTGAAACCAGTGATCATATCCAAAAATGTCATCCCCTATACTCATATGAGTTACATCATAAACTCAGGCTCCCAGCCTTTTATGATAGTCACAATTTTTTCAAAAAATAAACATTCCAGTGTATACATCATAACAAGTATTAAAGCCCCCCTTATCCCATCATCAGTCTGCAAAAGACATTCAAATAAACAAAAAAACAGCTTCATAAAGTCCCTAATAAAAAGAAGGATGGATATATTCAACACTTTTTCCTCACCGATGAACCATTGTCCAGTGTCCATAAGAAGTCCAGCTTTTGATAAACCATCTGCTATCATATTACTTTCTCTGTAGAAATGATGAGATGATACTGAATTATAAATATAGATGTGATATTTTGTATTTCATCAAAGATAGGCCTCGGTTTAAAATTATCCAAAGTCCTTAAACCCTGCATCCACTTGATCACTACTTGGGAATCACAAAAAAATTGTATTTTTGAGGCCCCTTTTCAGCTGAAAGTAAAATTACTAGCTTCAATGCCATAAGCTCTGCAAAGTTATTGGTCCCATGCCCAATCTAGCTTTGAATTTTAAAAGATCTGAGTCCTTGAGAATCGATAGATAATCCTCCCTGATCCACATACTTGTTGATCCCCCTGAGCTGCATGCTTTGAGGTTGACCTATTTGTGGTCATTCCAGACCATCCTTTTCAGGGTTTGTTTTCAACCGTCTTTTGTGGATGTTTCATGTTTTTTTGTGGCTGTTTGTGCTGGTATGTTTTTGCACCAGCACTCTTGTTTAGCCTCTAATCTGAACAGATTCAAAGTTTTTGCCAGAAATCTGAAGGGTTTTCAGGATTCCTTTTTTTTTCAGGGCTTTTAGGGGGCTTACCTCTTATATTTGATTGTTTTGCTGGAAATCTGAAGGATTTTCAGGATTCCTTCTTTTTTTTCAGGGCTTTTAGGGGGCTCACTTCTTATATTTGATCTGAAGAATTGCTCGGCAATGGATTTTTCTGGGTTATTCAGTTGATCTGTGAGACTATTGGCTAGGAGCATTTTCCCTTGGAGCTGCAGTGGAATGATTTTTTTTTTCAATGTAATTTTTGAACGACATTGTTCTTTCACATTGGTTTGTAAAATTTTTGGGTAGAAGCCAGCTGTAATGGAAAAGCGGCCAAACGCTGGGTTGTGGCCAAAGGCAGAGATCAGAGAAGCTCTGAAATATAAATGACCAGATGTCAGGCGACAATGTTCCCACAATTTTGGCCCAAGTTGGGCTCTGATAACAATGTAATGAACAATAGTTCATTTATGGGAAAATATTCAATATAAAAAGGATGATATAAAAGAATCCATATAGGATGGATATGTATATATCAGTGTTATTAAAACCAGCAGGCCGGACCGACTATCTGAGCAAAAACGATCAGACCAGCGACCTGGAACCGTTTTTTGGCCGGTTCTGTACCGGAATCGGCTGGTTCTGTCCGGTTTTGGCCGGTTCCGTACAACACTCGTACACCGCACTTAAAGGGGGTGGATTTCAATTTTTTTTAGGGAAAAAAACAAGTTTCTACCAATTTTTGTATATTATGTAGAGTTTTAGAAACTAGAAGCTGTGTTTTCAATTAGGAAACATTTAAAAGCTCCTCAAAAGCAAAAGAAATGATCAAAACATGGTTGTAAAATGAACAACAGGTTTGAAAACCAATTTTGTAGTGTTTGACTGATTGCAACTAATTAAGTTTTTACTTTGACATGCAGTCTATTTACCCTGACATGTGCATGTGATCAACAGAGATGGAGGTATGAATAGCATACAATAATATGCCTCCACTCCATTAAAGATGGGGACCTCATTACACACATGTAGGTCCGACTACAAGGCAGTAGTGGAACACAACTGTTCACCCAATTAATTAGGACTTCCTAATGATTTCTTCATAATGCACTCATGGATTAACTCATGGCCCTTGCAACAAAATAAATAGTAAATACACTGTCACACAATAATAATAATTCTTGCGTCAGCTAGATGTATAAGCAACCAACTTAATGTTGACACTCTTTACAGTAAATGGAGCACCAAATTTGTAGAAGAGAGGCAACATGGTAAGATCTTAAGATGTGATTTCCATCTAGAAGTTAACTATAAAATCAATCAAACTATAATGGAAACTACAGTATTGCACTCAGTGCTATTTTGGTTATATGCACTCTTACTCGCTATATAAATGAGAATCTTTGCATATTTGTGTATAAATGGTTTGAAATCATATTGATGCACATGAGTATATCTGTTTTTTTTCAAAATTTGAATATTTTATGTAGTTTTTGGTTGATCGTTTTTTTTTTCCGGTTTTGTCCGGTTTCACATCTAGAAGTTAACTATAAAATCAATCAAACTATAACGGAAACTACAGTATTGCACTCAGTGTTATTTTGGTTATATGCACTCTTACTCGCTATATAAATGAGAATCTTTGCATATTTGTGTATAAATGGTTTGAATGCATATTGATGCACATGAGTATATCTGTTTTTTTTTGGAATTTGAATATTTTATGTAGTTTTTGGTCGACCATTTTTTTTTCTGGTTTTTTACCGGTTTTGCATTTTTGTTGTCGACTGGTCCGGTTTTCGGTTCTGATAACACTGGTATATATATAATAATAATAGCATGGGACGTTGTGTATAAATACACATTGAATGGTCACATATGTATATAGACATGCTTTTTAGACATGTGCCCTTTGAATATTATTATATGTACTTTATGTTGGTTACCCCTCTTAGAGCACTTCGTTATTGGATGGACATATCATGATCATATTCCCCCAGACGATGAGCAATTTAATGGTGGCATTTCTTTAGGAGTTGAGCAGTTCTATGTTGATGATAGTTGGGTATTCATAAACCCTTCCATATTTGTATCGAGTGGGGTCATCACAAACCCATTCTCTCTTATTATGACTACCACTGTCTCTCTGTTGAGTTTGGTATGCCCACTCCTTTATACTTTATCATCTTTCTCCATGATCCCATGCTCAAATTAAGGGGGGTGTCGAATGATGGTAATATTCAACAATGTTTATTTTTTATTATGGTTAAGCACCCTCATTATTGTATTATAATAATAATAATAATAATCTATTTTTAAGGTTACGACCAAGCTAGACACCAAATTGGTGTATGAGACCCCCTTCGCCCAACGATTTTGATTGGTAAAGTCTACGGAGGTATACATACCCTACCCCCCTTTGGATTTGAACTTGTGACCTCTTATGAAGAAACACATGTTCTTAACCATTAGGCCCACTTACTAGGTTATGGTTTAATAGTTGACCTAGTCAACTTTATTTTATATTATTCTCGGTGGCTAAGGTCGACATAGGCATTTATGTGGGCCCATAACCCCTCATAGGGAAGGGCCCCCACCTCATAAGTTGTGTATAAATACACACCTCATGAGTTATTTTTAACATTATATTCATTCATTTTGGTGATTGATTCTTTAGCCTATAGGCACCTACATCTTGTATTTCTTTTGTTCATGGATTGATCCTCTCTTCTCTTTATGTGCTTATGCTGATTTAGAGCTTTCTTGTTGGTTCCATTCGATCCTTGTTTATCTTTTGTGATCACAACAAGTGGTTTTGATGGGATGGGGTTTGGTTTAGTTTGGAATCGACCCAAACCAAATAGTTCGACTAGAACTGATTTACTAGTGCAATTTAGGGACCAGTTTGGGTCTTAAGGAGGTCAACTAATCTGGATCGGTCTGCTCTGATAATTGTGGTTTGGTCGCAAATGACACTATTGTGGTTCAAATTTGTCATGTTTTGATATAGAGTGATCCGATGGTTCATATTCTCCTTGATCTTAATGGCTACATTGATCCGTGGCTTAGCACTCGATTGGTCCATGATCTCTATTTAAAGAGCATGGAGGGTCATTTGCCGATGATCGATTGTGAGAAACTCTCTCGTAAATCTCTTTGTAATATTTTTCTTTTGCATTAATAAATTGCTCCAAGTGGCCACGTTGGATGGGGCCGTGGATGCCACCCTGTAAGGTTTTACCACGTCAAAACATCGGTGTGTTGATCTTTGATTTGGTTGTGTGAGTGGTTACTGAAGGTGTTCTTCCCTTGTTGGAATACTTGTGTTGTCGAACAAACTAAATCTAATCTATACTTGATCTACAACAAGCTACAAGGGCTTAGAGGAAAAGAGAAGAAGCATAATAAAGAGGGTTAAAATGTAGTCTACATCCCTATGTAGTGCTTCCCCTCACGTGGAAAAATACTAGGAGAATAGGGTTAGAATCTACTCTATGTCCCTATGTAGTGCTTCCCCTCCCGTGAAAAAATACTAAGAGATGCTATCTCCAAATGAAATAAAAGCCAATTAAAGATAAATCAAATAATGTAGGTGTATCTGACCCAAGTGCCCTTAGTTGAAAAGGTTACCTCCTCAGTCACAAATTTGTGTTGAAACATTCCTCATGTAGGAGAGATTGCATGATTAATTTGTACATAGGGACGAAGCTACCCACCTCAATCAAATCGACTAAAGCAACAAGGGAAGGTCTAAGCCAAATGGAGAAGAGAGTACCGATAGTAGTAGTGTCCAAATAGGTGGAGGATTGATGGAGACAACTAATTCCAACATGCCCAACAATGTGGAAGGTGGAAGAAGTCAAGATTGTGAGAAAGCAAGATAGATTAGAGAGTCCAGAAGAAGAAAACAAAAAAATCCCTTAATAACGAGCAAGGGAGCGAATTAAATAGAGAAGGGAACACTGATGCTTTTTCAATCATTGCATTGATCATTAGGTAGATGGGTTTTCCAAAAAATTGAAATTGTGGATTTTGACTTAGCATACTACAAGATGATAGGCCAAATCATAGGTAGTTCTTGAAAACCCTATACTTTGTAGTGCAAGAAAGTGCGAATCCTTGGAAGCATGTGTGATAGGTGTTATCACATAAAATTACAATGGCTCAAGGGTCAAAAATCTTTTTAATTTTTGATTTTGAGTCATAGGTTTTTATTAAGTCTTAGGTTGTTATGACCCTTTGCTAAAGTCATTTTTCAATTTTTTATGATGTAAATAAGCTAAGGTTAAGTTGGTTTTGGTCTATAGTCCTTGGGTTATATCTTGGTTATCATGACAACTTGGACAAACCTTCATGAGTCACATCTTTCAAATTATCCATCATCACCTTGACATGTCACCTCCTCCATGTTGTACTTAGACCCCTCCTTTTGTTACCTTTACTCGTTAAGATGTCGAATCAAGTTTGATCTGTACGCTGCGAACTCACTAGGAGAGTTCGTAGTGCATTCAAAGGTACAACATGCATTCATAGCCATCATTGCATTTATGGGTCGTGTAATCTAAAGATCTCCTTGTTTTTAGAGTTGATTTTTAAAACCATATCCAGGGATTATATCATAAATGTTTTTTAACTGTTTTCTCCAAGTGGAAAAATCATTTTCAGCTCGGCGCTGCGAACTGGTGCTACAGACATGCGTTGCGAATTGGTTGAAGAAGACGAGTTGGAGGTTGGGCTACTTGCAGACACCATTGTATAACCTTAAAGATACCAGCTTTCAACCCAAGGCCACCAGGTACTCCATGAGTATTTTCACCTTATTTGAAGAACATGAAAGGGTTTGTTAGCTGTTTTTCCTTTTGGGCGCTGTGAACTGGTGATAGGTGCTGCGAACTGTCTCATCTACTTGCTGACAAGTTCCCAAACCCATTTGCATGTGCTCTGGACCTTGCTCATTAAGCTATAAGTATCCCTAGGTTCTGGCCACCTTTCCCAATTATCCATTTTGCTGCTTTGCTTATCTTTTCCAAGCACTAACAACCCTCTGTTCTGGCGCTGCGAACTCTGTGCAACAAGCTTGGCGCTGCGAACCCTTTGTTCCAACACCTTTTTCAAAACCTGTCTGCTGCAAGCTCAACAAATTCAGTTACACTCCTATCCAGTCTGCATTGTGAAATTAGTCACCTGTGGAAGTCAACTTGAATTTTGCAAAAGAGCAGTGAGGTTGTGAACAAGTTTGAGGTTGCTAAGACATGTTTTGTAAAGTATTGTTCTGATATCCCTTCATGATATTTTTAGTAGTCTTTCCCTACATCTTCCTGATTGAAAGATACCTTATCTTGTTCCTGGAGGTCAAATGAGTTGAGAAACACATAAGTTTTACACAGAACCAACTTATTGGGAAAGTTTATCCATTAAAACCCTAACCCTTTGTTTTCCTTGTTTCACCTCTAACCATCATTAAATCTTGTGATAAGGTTTTCTGCAAACAACATTAATGGATACTCCACAGCAAACAAAGGCTCACAAAGGAGGGGAAATTGTGAGAACAGAGCCCTACGACATGCAATTTTTTCATTCTGAACCCTTGATCAGGGAGTTTTTCTAAAGAGTAGGTTGCATTAATTTTGTCAGAAAATGCAAAGAGGGCACCCAGAGGTGGCTAGGGAGTTTGCCCATAATTTTGATGGGACCAAAACTAAGGTATTTGAATTATCCATCTCAGCAGCAACTGAGATACCTAACACTGGTGAGAGGTGGTTCAAGGCCATGACCCTAAATGTTGCTTTTTCCAAGGAATTCCTCAAACCAGAATACCAAGGCGACAATTTGTCAAAGGGAGTACCCAGGAACCATATGCTGGAGGGTTTTGATAAGATGTTGAAGGTGATTCAAAGATATTTTACCTGTGAAGGGCAATTTAACATGATATATCAATACCATATAAGGCTACTGCTACACTGCACAGGCAAGGATGCCATGCATCTGCCTTTCTACATGTTTAGAAGTATTGGCAAAATGTCTGACAGGGTCCAAGCCAAATCAAAAGCAGTTGATACAAGTGTCTTCCATTAAGGCCTTATAAAGATGCTAGTGATGGAGGAATTGAGAAAGAAAAACATGGATTGGGAAGCATTTATTACCTCTTCACACTTCCAGCTAAACATTGCTCCCACTCCACAGTCTAAAATTCAAAGCCCTCTTCATATTGACAAGATTGTAAATTCAGAAATGAACAAGAAAAGGTAGAGCACTAAGACTACTAGAGATGATAAAGCAACTAAGGATCATGAAGGAGGAGGACCTTCATAGTCTTCAGAGAGAGAAACTTCACCTATGCCAGATCTCAGTCCAGTAGAGGTTCCTTCAACTAAAGCTACAAGTTTGAGAGGAAGGAAGCTCGTGTTTCCTTCACCCACTGCAGCAACCAAGCAAGAGATCCTTGTGAAGGATGATGCAGTAGGAGCTTCATCCCAGAGGAAAGGTAAATCCATAGCTGTTGAGAAGCTTGTTGAAATCATTGACACCACCACTCCTCAAAAGGAAGAGCAATCATACTTTTAAGAGGCTCAAAAGACAACTTAAAGAGGCAAGGGCTGAAGTTGATGAAATGAAGAAGGGGGAGTTGGTTGCAAAGAAGAAGCTTAATGGACTCATGGACATTTATCGTGAAACTGTTAACAAGGCCATTTATAGCTAAAGGGTTTCGACCCCTCCATAGGCAGCTCATAAACTTATACAGACAAAACAAAGCCTACTAGGCTCAAATCAGAAAGCTAAAGATGGAGCTGCAACCTTTCAAAGAGGAGCTGGCTAAGAAGAATATGGATATATTAGCCAAAGTTGCCACCAGGAGGAGCTCCAGAATCAGAAAATGAAGAAGATGAACACCTTAACTCATATCAATTTTGACAGTTTCATGTTTTTTGTATTTAGCAATTTTGAGGATGGTCATGTTTGATAAATCATGTTCAGCTACTGAGGTGTTATCTTCTTAGTCATATATCATGATCACAAGTTATTATAACAGTTGGTGGCACTGGGAATGGTTTTTGGAATATTTTAAGGCGTTTTCAAGCGAAATAAGCAGCTACAGGAAAGTTAGCACCGCCTGGCGTTGCGAACTAGCTGATACAGGTTGGCGCTGCGAACTCTTGTTCTAGAGATTTTGAAGGAATCAGTAGCTGCCAGATGGTCAGATGAATGCATGACACTTGTTTGAGGGTCAGTTGTAAGCTGGGAAGCCACCTGCCAAAGGAAGAATGTGCTCAAAGGGATAGTTCATCAGCAATAAAGAAATGTTAAGGGCGTTGCCAACATTAGCCTAGTTTTTAGCATTTTAGTTATTTTCTGTTATCCACCTGTTGCCATGCTTCTTTGAGGGCACATGGATCCTAGGATAAGATAGTTATTCGGATTGTAAAGCTGTCATTGACAATCTAGATTATAAAAGAGACATGGTAACTCAGTTAGAAGGTTGGAATGATTGTTATGAGACTCATATTTTGAGATTGTGAATGTGTAACGGAGACAACTCTGATTTTATGTACTAGACCTGAGACTTTTTGGCTAATAGAAATCGGTCTTTTACCTTTATCATCTTATTTCTGTCTTCCTCTGATTTGCATCTATTGAAGGTTTCAATTGATCCATCGTATCTGCCAAGGCTGTTGGGAGCGCGGAGCGGGGAGCGGGAGCGGGAAGCGCATATTTTCAAAAATCTCCGGGAGCGGGAGCGTTTTTTATATAATACATAAAAAATATATATTTTGATGCATATATATATATATATATATATATATATATATATATATATATATATA
>ML786850.1:836238-876245 GCA_009831015.1 Picea engelmannii
ATCCTGAAACAATTAATGGTAATGTTAAAAATTTAAGTAAAAGGATGAAAATGAAAGATAAAGGAGAATGTCACTTTTACTTTTAACATTACCATTAATTACTACCCTCAGCTGCACACCAAAACACCTTACAACTCCAACTTGTTTTTAGGTTTTTAGAGGGTTTTAGGATGAACGCTCCCTGGACGCTCCCTCAAAAACCAGAGAGCGCAGTTTTTGATGAGGGAGCGCGCTCCCTAAAAACGCTCTCGAAGGGGAGCGTTCAGGCTCCGCACTTGGGAGCGCGCTCCCTAAACGCTCCCCTTGGGAGCGCGATTCGGGAGTGGGTTCGAGGGGGGGGAGGGGGGGGGCTCCCCCGCAGCATAGGTATTTGCATTACAGTGAAGGATTTGTTGTGATGTTGTTCATGATTTCATCAGAGTTTCCCTTTTGATTTAAGAAGTTCTTGTTTTAGAAGGTTTTCTTCAATATATCTATTAGTATTACCTAATGTAAATGGTAGATATATTTCACCTTTCTTATTGAAGTCTTCCCCCTATTCATCTTATTCTTTAAACCCTGATCCAAGTTATTCAAAACCTCATTTGCTGGTGCATCTTATCTGGAACTTACTGTGATTGACACTGTTTTACTGAGTTTTTTAAGAAGTTCTTGTTTCAAAGGGTTTTCTTCATATATATATTAGTATTATCCGATGTAAATGGTAGATATATTTCACCTTTCTTACTGAAGTCTTCCCCCTATTCATCTTATTCTTTAAACCCTAATCCAAGTTATTCAAAACCTCATTTGCTGGTGCAACTTATCTGGAACTTATTGTGATTGACACTGTTTTACTGAGTTTTTTATTCATTCACCACCTTATCATAAAAACTTATTTTAAACCTACTGATGGGTGTTGAGCTTACACTTTAGCCGTCAAAGTGTGACTTTCAGTGCTAACAACAGGCTTAAAACTTCTCAAGGTTTGGGACATGTGCGATGACCACTCAAGCTAGGGAGAGCTTGAGAGATTGACTAAGCAAGCACCTCAAAGAGCATGCCCTAACAGATTAGGGATGTTTGGGGGTCCAAGGGAGGTTCCTCAACTAACACCCCAATTAGTTTAGAATGCCCAAGAGGGATATTAGTAAGAGAGGGACTCAAACGGTAGGTCAAAGCACTCGTGATAGCCAAACATGTGTCAAGGAGGTCAATGGCGAAAGGGAATTTCTAACTTGGCACTAGACATCAAATGGGAAACCACAATCACACATGTACACCTAGATAAGGGACTCAAGAGGAGGGAATTCAATGCATTGTGAGCCTTCACTAGGATGGATAAGAGGACCTCAATGTTGTCTCTTAGGGTGGGTTGTGTATGACAATGCATCATGAAATACCCTACACATCAATATTCGATGGGATAAGTATATGGTTGATATGAAGTGCAAAATCCATAAACGACACTATTTAGCTAGTACATTGTTGTATGCATCGCTTCTGTTTAGTGTGTAGTTGGAATTGATTTTTCATGCAATATCTTCTTTCCCATGACTATGACTCATCTACTTTTCCTTTCACCAATGTCAATTTGCCTTTGAATCCTCTCTTAAAAAAGTCAAGAATAAAAGACCCGTAATTTTTGTGAAAAATCATCAACAAGAACCAAAAGGCACCTGGCTTGTTAGGTACCAGATCTATTATATTAAGCAGAAAACATAAATACTATAGAAAATACCAACGGAACAACAAAATGTAGAGAACCACAACACCATAAATGATGCCTTTATTGATAGAAAACAATGTTCACTTGCCTCTTCGAGGGGGCAACCTCCAGCAGAGCAACGCTCTATTACAATAATTCTCAAGACAAAGCTTTCTCATGCCTTCTACTCCTATTCATACTAAATCTATCTTCAAAAGAACAATCTAGAGGAAGATCTTTCTAGAAGTGGAAAATTCTATTAAGTCTTCTTACATTAGACATGTTCACATTATTAACCAGACCTTATTTATTAATATCGATCTTTATTACATGGAAAATATATTATTCTACCTATGTGAGGTGTTAGGGAGGTTAGGTCCCTAACATGCCCTCAACCTTGAAAAAGAGCCTTGTCCTCAAGGCTTGAGATGAGGAAATTGCTGCAGAATAGTAGCTGGCTCCTAGGTGGGATATTCTGGTGGAGTATCTTTCCATTGAATTGAAACCTCCTTGATGGTGCATTGACGGAGACATCACTTGTGTTGGTCCAATACTGCTTGTGATTGCAACCAAATGGAACCTTCTTCATCCAACTTTGGTAGACTGGTCTGGGTCTGGCACTTAGTGCCAATCACTTTCTTTAGGCACGAGACATGAAAAATAGGATGTAGCTTAGAGTGACTGGGCAAGGCTAACTGGTAGGCCACTGGCCTCACTCGTTTGAGAATAGTATAACGACAGTAAAATTTGGGGGTGAGTTTCTGACATTGCTAGGCTTTGAGTGAAGTTTGCTTGTACGATTGTAGATGGAGAAACACCTGGTCCCCCTTCAACAAATTGATGTTCAAAATTACCCTGATTTGTTCGTTGCTTCATGCGGTTCTGAGCCCTGACCAATTTTCTTTGAGAGTACGGAGAATGGTTGTGCAGACTATTAGATTGCGGTCAACCTTTTGAACCTTGGAGACACCTGCCATGTATGGGATAACCGATGGTGGCCTTTGTCTGTAGACTGCTTCAAAGGGAGTCATGCGAGTGGTAGTATGGTAAGAGGTGTTGTACCGCCATTTAGCTAGGGGTAGCCACTGAACCCACGGATTTTGTCTATTTGACGCAAAACACCTCAAATATGTTTCCAAACACTTGTTGATTGCTTTAGTTTGGCCATCAGTTAGGGGATGATAGGCGGTGGCCGCGGGAGGGGGGAAGTCCCTAGGGAGTTTGGAAAACAACTTGGTGTTGGGAAAGGATAGATTGGAGGTCGGGGTGCACAAAGGGTGTCTCAATTGTTTGAGTGGAATGGAGTTGGGCAATGATACCAGAATGTCCTTTTTTTAAATAACTTTTCCATGTGGTGGGAATTGATGATCTCTGAAGAGCTTGTTGTAATGCCTTGGAATTTATACTATTGTCCCTCCTGTTGGAATTGCATGGTTAAATCCTTAAAATCCATGGTGATGGGGCCGAGAGTGCGTAGCCATTCAATACCAAGTACAATGTCACAAGCACCCATGTCAATAGCAAACATGTGAGATTTCAAGTGATATTGACCAATTTGTAGGTGCACATTTTCACAACGCCCCTTGCATTTCATGGAACCGCCATTGGCAATCATGATTTGAAAATTCTTGACTGGACGGATATAACAATTGATTTCTTGGGCAAGGCGACGATGAATGAAATTATGAGTGCTTCCACTGTCAACTAGGATGATGACTTTTTGGTGCTTAATGTAGCCAATTAACTTGAGGGTTTGGGGAGCAAAAAAACCAATGAGAGCATTTAGGGAAATCCGGAGTTCAACTTTGAGAGGTTCAGAGGGCGACGTAAGATCATATGCTTGGGGTAGCGTCGCCTTAGGTGAAACCTCAACATCTTCATTAGAAACATCCTTCGAAATGGCCATAAAAAGTGTCTGTTCTTTACACTTGTGCCCTGGAAAGTATTTATCATCACGATTATAGCAAAGACCCTTGAGTTTGCGTTCAACCATTTTCGCCTATGTTAATTTTTGGACCTTGAGAGGAGTGGTTTGAGGGGCAGTAGTGGGGGGTTTAGGGTGGGGAATAAAGGCGAGTTTTCTGCTCTAGGCAAGGATGACCTGTTGTGCCTCCTTGGCACAATTAGTTGCTTCCAACCTAGTCTGGGGGCGAGCCATGAGGACCTGTGCCCGGATTTCATCCTTGAGGTCACTGATAAAGCATTCCGGGAAGAAGGCATTTGTCATACCCTTCATTCGGAAAGCCAAGTGCTCAAAGACAACGATAAAGTCTTCCACTGTTCCAGATTGTTTCAACTTGGTCAAACACCCTAAATGGTGGGTGTCTGTGTCAAAGCATTCATACAACTCAACAACAAACTGTGTCCAAGCAAGATACCCTTGGCGTGCATTTCGACGCCATTGCCACCATTGCCATCGTTCCAGATCCAAATAGAGAACACTGTAACGAAGCTTGATTCATTGATTAGTAATGCCATGTAGGGAAAATGATGTAATCTGAGTGACCCGGGCTGTTGGATCCGAGCCATCAAATTTGTTCACCTCAACTCTGGGAAGACGGGGTTCACGATGTAGGGAGTTGGAATGAGAGTGCAGAGGCTGGTTGGAGTCAACACCTTCAACATGGAGGTGTGGGTCAGAGGAGGAAGGACCCTGGGATTTGTTCATGAATTATTTAAGAGTGGAATTGATTTCGTCAATTTGGCTATTGAGCTGTTCCTGGATGTATTCCACTTTGGCATCAACGGTAGAAATGTTAGAATTCAGTTTTTGATTGGTTTTGTCTTGCGAGTGGGAGCCATTTGGGGATGATGAGTGGGTCCACGGATAAAAAAGCAGATAAGTGATATATAGCATTGCAATGAGTGAAACTAGAGGAAGCCAATGGAGTAAGTGGGAAATATGGGTGTCGGGAAGGGGATGGGTCCCTGTGAAAAAAAGGCTTAAAAATGATAGGTATCACGACGATCAGGGTGAAGAGGGGAATCCAATGGGATAGGTCTCAAAATAATGGTGTGGGCAGGGCCTAGACTTCTTTTTTTTAATTTCTTTTTTTATACTCTTGCGGAGTTATACTCCGACCTGGATAATATTGTAGTGTTGAAATGCCCAAATTCTTAACAAGTAAAAATGTGTAGTAATTTCGCAACCAAAATGCAGGGGAAGATTGCATAGACAAAATATCCTATCTTTTTCTTGTCTGGTATGTTCCCCCAAGTTAGGGTGTTCAGGTTGCCCACAGACAAGGGTTTGCATTGTGCTATAGCTCTCTGATATACGTGTAGGGTTGAAGAGTAGTACTCAAACCCATATCTTAGGGCACCAACTAAGGAGGTTCGACCGTACCCTTAGCCGTACTACCCGATTACTCAGATACTAGAGAGTATCTTCATGAGTGCTGTTCTCGATTGCGTAGTTAGGCGGTTGATTGGTTGATCTAGGGCTGTTTTCAAGATACTTAGGGGGCTTCTGATATATCTAGTGGTATGTGGGAGTGATGGTTGTATACAGATTCAGTCTGATGCGATACTACTTGAAGGGTACTAATAGGGTTACATAGGTCTCCAACAAGGAGAAACTTAGTTTCGAGTATCCCCGTGAAACCTTTGATATTTCCTGCACGTAGTCTTACCAACCACAGTTTTACCCGCTGAACGACAGATCTTTGTGCTTTAAAGACGTCGAAAGTACACGTCTCTACCCTGAAAAATAAATAACGTACAATTCCTGCTCAGGAAAGTGCTCTGATACCACTTGTTATGCACAAAATCTATTATATTAAGCAGAAAACAGAAATACCGCAGAAAATACCAACGGAACAACAAAGTGTAGAGAACAACAACACCAAAAATGATACCTTTATTGATAGAAAACAATGTTCACTTGCCTCTCCGAGGGGGCAACCTCCAACAGAGCAGCACTCTATTACAATAATTCTCAAGACAAAGCTTTTTCATGCCTTCTACTCCTATTTATACTAAATCTACCTTCAAAAGAACAATCTAGAGGAAGATCTTTCTAGAAGCGGAAACTTCTATTAAGTCTTCTTACATTAGACCTGTTCACATTATTAACTAGGCCTCATTTATTAATATCGTCCTTTATTACATGGAAAATATATTATTCTATCTATGTGAGGGGTTAGGGAGGTTAGGTCCCTAACATGGCCCCTGAAAATGATGGCGTGATCATTGGACCACAAATATCCCCATGCACAAGCACCAACACTGTACTTGCTCTTCAAGATCTATTTGTGTCAACAACCTCCTTGTGCCGCTCTGCTCTATTGCCAAACATGCTGCACAACAACCATCTCTAACATACTCAGAAGAGAAAGATGTGGAAAACACAAATGCCCATACCTTTGATGCCAAAGTGAGTCAGCATTGGTATATCTATTGTCTGTTATTTCCAATGAATCTGCAACATCTTCTGACTTCTTTGTTGTCACATTCACAAACCTATACAACCCATGTTCTTCCACTCCCGAGGTTAAAAGCTTTCTGCTTCTTCTGTGTTTCACCATTCATTTGCTTGTTGTGAACAGAGCTTTTGCGTGTGGACTTTGCTCTCCAATTTGCCTAATATTAGAAAACAGATTTGTACTTAGACCAAAAATGCAAAGAACAATTTTGATTCTAAATTTCTTACTGCTTAATTGTTGTCGCTGTACATCCCCAATGCTCATGCCTTTCAACCACATGAGTTGTGCGTTTTCCCAACGTAAATGATTCTGTCAGGGACTTAGCTTCCAGAAGGGACACACATTGGTCTCTCCTATTTGTCATATGCTGTAAGATACTGATGTCAAAATATCAGATGCCCCTCTTACACCCAGACACATCTGCATGCCTCCACTGACCATGCTTTTTAGAGTCTGATCTTTGTAGGTTTTCCATATTATATGTAGACAAACTTACTGCCTACACTTTTCTCCATCTTCTTCTGGTGTGCAATAACCAAGGCTGTGGCTGCTTACTGGAGCATTCTCTCACCTCCAGTTCTGATTTTTTTCACCTGGTGCGATCTTCCTGCCAATAGAGATTAGCATATTCATTCGGCACTATGGCTAAATTGGCATTTCTTCTTTGTTAACTTTTGAGCAAAAGAGTTATCTTTGTTCTCTTTCGTTTTGGTCTCCCAATGTTATGTCAATTTTTCATGCAACTAATTTCAGATTTGAAAATTACTTCCAAGTGATCCAAACAGAAAACCCTAGCTGTTATCACGGAATAATTTTACACTGAAATTATGACAGAAAATTACAACAGCAGAAACAATAAGATCAGAGATAAATCATCCATGCACGTGAGACACAAAATTTTCTGTTATGTAAATTTGCAAACTCAGAAATTTCCGAGGGCAAAATCAACCCTTTCAGCTGTCACAAAGTCACAAAAATTTCGGACAAAACCAGTCCTCTGAAATCCACAAAATATTTGCAAAATGTCATGAGAAAATTCCCAATTTGCAAACCTGTTCCAACAGACCTGCTGATGTCACTTTGGACGGCTTGCAACCTGCCAAGAATTTTTTCATACGTGTGGCCTGTAGCTGTCCCACACGTGCAGCTGTACTTTTCTGGTTACACGTGTGACTGTACGGACAGATCCGTACCACACGCGTGGATGTACGGACCTGCTACTTCCACACGTGCGGCTGTAGCTGCTCTTCACACGTGCAGCCTATCTTCTTCCTCACACGTGTGCTGTCCTTTCACATGTTCGCTGCTTCTCTCCTTTTTCACACATGTGGCCTCTCCTTGGCCGAGAACAGAAAATCAGAATGTCTAAGAAAAACCTAGGCTAGATTTGGCAAAATTGCAGAATTTCCCTTGCTGAAATCACCAAGCCTCCTAGCACAATTGCTCACTGACTTATGTTAACTCCATAATGTCACAATGAGATTGTTACAATCTCTCCTCTCCTTTTATAGGAATCTATTGTAAGTTTAGAAGCCCTTAGTTTACTCTAATAAGGAGCCCTCCACTACACTCAACATTTAATTAAAATATTTTATTTCTTCTTGTGGGTGTGAAGTCTCAACACAAGTCCACAAAGCCCATCATCAAGCCCATGAAGCCCCAACTCAAATCCAAGGGCATTTTCACTGAAATGAAAGTGTAATCTGGTGCCAACGAAGATTCCCACATAACTGATACCATGGCCTCTAGTGGGAATACCTGTCGAAGCTACAAAAACATCAACTTGTTCTGGCTGCTTCCATCCCACTAATATGTGCTTCCTAGATTTGTCTTTCATGGGTCACAACCATGTCTACAACTTCTGATGTAATTGAAAATGTGCACCAAAAGTCAGAACTAGAATTGAATGCCTTACCTCTTCTCTTCTCCAATTGTTGAGCTTCTTCCTGTTCTGACGTACTGCTGCCACACACCTCTTGCTGCACCCAACACTCCCTGCAAACTTCTCAGCCACCTGGAAATTGCTGTCCTTCCTCCACGCTGCTTGTGGATACCTGACTGTAGTTTCCAGCTTTGGATTTCTCTGCCACCTGGAACCAATTCTGTGCACACTGCCACACTTCTCCTCCAGAGTTATCTTCCACATGGAAATACCTCTGCAATATCCCAGAAAATTCTTGATGCTGCAAAAATTAATCCTGTGTTTTGGTTTTATTTGCCACAGAATTTTGCTACTACTTGGAATTACATTATGCTGCTAAAGAAATTTAAACCGCCACAATTTTTTTTATTTTCTTGTATACTGGAAAATAAAAATCTGTTACCCTTACCTTACGCCAAATCTGCTTGTAGGTGATTGTTCATATTCTGATTGTGCCTTAAAATTTATGCAACAACGCTTCAATTTCTGTTCTTGTGATTCTCTGTTCTGCACCTTGAGATATGTGCTTGCCTGTATTTGTGTCTACATCAAAATTTGTGTAAGAAATGCCTTTTTGGTGCAAAAAAACCTTGATTTTTGTGCACAATTTCCTTGATTTCTGTGCAAAAATTCTATTTTTTGTACGCTTTTAGCATATTTTGACACATTGGGTTGTGTGCACAGCTCATGTTATTTCAGGCGTGTCCGTACAGTTCGTACAAATTTTATATGAGTTGTACTTTGTTTTCTGTGTATCTTTACTGTTTGCACCTCGTTTTTTCTGTTCCTGTGCACCTGTTTCACATTGTTCTGGGGCCTGTTCACAGATTTCAGACCTGTTACAGCTCTGTACCTTGGGCTGCATGCTTCCTGGGCATAAATTTGGTCTTCTATAGGTCTGTTTAAGACCACTGTTTCGATGTTAAAACAGCTGTTCCTTTCTGTTACAGGTTTGTATCTCGGGTTGTGTGCTTCATGTGTGTAAATTGGGTGTGTTACATTTATGTTTCAGACCTTTGTTTCACTGTTACAGGTTTGTACCTTGGGCTGTGTGCTACCTGTGCACAAATTTCACTGTTAAGGTGCCAAGTTTTGACTTCTAGTTCCAGATTTTGACTGCTACAACACCATAACTGCCTACATATTTTAGGATTTGTTCCGGGCTTGTTGCTGCCATCTTGATACACTACTTTGTACAGATAACATAATTTCTCTTCTGCCCTTTGAGTGCCAATTAATCTTTTGGCCATGATTCCTTGTTGGTATGCTACCATAGTCCTTTCTTGTTTATCTGATTTTCTGTGTCCTAGATGTCAATCTCTACCGTGGCTCTGAATTCTCTGATACCAATACCATGTTAATAAATGCATACAACAATTGCGGAAAACAAGTACACCAGCAATGAGAGGGAACTATTCAAATTGATAACTTTTCAAAACATATCTTTTAGTAAATGCATACAACAATTGCAGAAAACAAGTACACCAGCAATGAGAGGGAACTATTCAAATTGATAACTTTCGAAAACATATCTTTTATGTGGGTACTTTGAGTGAGTGATTATTTGTATTCCTGTAATTAGAAGCTAATTAAATATTGAAGCTAAGTTAAATATGACACGTGACTTTATTAGAGCAACTCACTTTATTACTTTAAGTACGACTTAACTATACCATTATAATAATCTAACTCTAAGAAGGTATGACCTTAAACTTGGTCCTAAAATATTATTCATTTAGTGAGTGATAAACTACTAAATTTAGAAGTATTTACTCCAAATAATTTAAATTCCATGACATTTTTCCGTGATAGTTTTAGTCACAATTCACCAGATTAATGTCGATGTAATTGTCTTTATCTGATATGCCGCTGGTAATGATGATTGATTCTTGGGGTTGTTACGTTAAATTGCTAAGTTACCAGGATTCGGATCCGGAAAAGGATTTGGATACGTATCCGCCAAATTTTTGAAAAACCAGGATCCGGATACGGCGGGGAAACGACAGGTACAAACAGTATAAATATATATTTTTATAATTTTAAAAAATAAAAATTATAAAAAAATTAAAATATATGAAAAATAAAAACCTAAAATAGTAAAACTTTAATGTTATTTTGATAATTATATAATTTATATATAAAGTTTTGAATATAACCTATCTCGAATAATAAATAAATTAAATTTAACTTTCATATAACATATTACATATATTTATAACATATATCATATAGATATATTAAATTTAACTTTTATATAACATATTACATATATTTATAACATATATATAATATAAATTATAATATAACTTAGATTAATCATTATATATAACCTTATAATTAGAAAGAAAAAATGATAAGCTTATTTATTATAAATTTAAAGATATGTTTTGGCCCAGATATAAGTTTACTAAAACTAAACATTACAGAAGCTTCCATAACACATCGGAAACGGTGGGTGTAACTTATGCAGAAATTTCCAGCAAGGCAGTCAAAATCCCTATCCCAGACTCCTGATGAATGAGTGGTAAGAAGACATCCCGGTCCCAGATTCCCAGCGAACGAGTGGTAAGAAGAAGCCGTGCTGATGGTTGAGCAGTGTTAAGAAGTCGTAAGACAGAGCACTGGCCACGCTGAGGTGACTCGAACACCGGTGGAAGCATGGCACGTTTTGCTGGTTCCATTTCCGGATACATTTTATTTGTAGGGATCCATTTTTGGAGCGGATCCTAGATGGATCCAAGGGTATCCCGATCCGATCCGGGGATCCAGTCCCCTAGGTCGACGTATCTGGTAACTTAGTTAAATTGTAAGAGGACATTCGATGGTATTTACGAGTCCTTTCCACACCGATTTATTTAACTTTCATCCATTAAAATCAAATTTCATTTTCAATGTCTTATTCTCCTCTCTTATATTTGATGGTTAACTTTTTTGGCCTCGTCCTGTCCTTCAATTACAAAAATTTAATGTATTTTTCCTTTAAGCTTGGCAATTCTTATATACTTGTTCTTCTTTTAAACTTATCTAGTGTTTAATTTCTTCCTGGACATGTAATGCTTGCTTAATTCTTCACACACTTTCTATTGAAATGTCAGGCACTACTAAGCGGAAGTTGAAACCAATGATACTGATATTTTATTCAAGTTTTAATATTCTACCACTCAAAAACGTTCTGCAAACTTCCAAAGGAAGTAGGAGTCTACAATTGTAGAAGCAACTGTGGCAGCCATAATCAACCAATATAAATCATTCTCTGTTGTTTTGCTGTTGTTATTTTGCTGAGAGATCAGGTTTTCTGCAACGAAACATTTGAATTGCATTTGAAGACCAAAAAAAAGTCCCTTTTAGAGATTTTTTAAAGTGTGGGTGTTCATGAAATCACCCTGAGAAGACGGTTCTATTTTCCAGAGCATAACTTTGCTTGGGCAGTGTATTTTTTCTTTTTTTGTAAGGGAAATAGATTCAGCATTAGAGAAGCCAATTTTTTTGTTGTTGTATTTTTGATGTTCTTTGTTTAGTGTTTATGGCTGTTGTGAAAATTGAATTAATCTAATATTATTAATGGGCTTATGTCCATGTTTTATGTGAAATTTTCAAAAGCCTTAGATGACTGCTGTCCTATGTTTCTCTTAATTAAATAACTCTGATCTGAACTTAATTAATCACATAAATGAATATTTCTGAACGTGCAACAATCACACATATAGATGGAAAATGAACAGCAGAAGCAATAAATGAATAACACACATACACAGTGATTTTCCCTTCAAATCAGCTGATCATTCCAATGATCAAAGCTTTCAAGGTACCTCCACAGTCTGCTGTACGGTAAACAAAACACTACAGAACAGAGACTTATAACCTGTTGAAATAGAAGTATTGCTCTGCTGAAGAAAGAAGGGAGCTGCTGCTGTATGGATTTCCTCTTGCTGTTTGCTATAGCAGATCGGCACTTTCTCCTCTCAGATGCACTCTCATTCTCTTGGTCTCCGCCTGTCCCAAGTGTTCCCATGTGTATTCCAACTTCTCCCATCTCGTCCTATTGATGCTTTGAGAGAGATATCTAATCTCCTCAATCCTAGCAACTAATTTCCCAAATCTTAGCAACTAATCTCCTTAATCCCAAGTTCCAACAACCACCTTATCTCAACAATGAGGTGACTTCTAAGATTAGAACAAATCTAACCCATTTGTCAGGCTAGGTATGGGTGGAAAAGATAACTCGACACTGATGTATTTGGCATTAACATAATAGGTGAATAAATACAAATGAAATGACTGTTTGTCTTCCATAACTGAAGACATTTCCTAACACTTACGACTCTTCATATTTACAACTTATGTTACAAGTAACGCAATCCCAAGGATTATGCGTCCAACATTCCCCTCTTAATTTGAAGGGGTGTGTGTGAGTCCAAGCATCATTCTGAACTTCTCAAAATTTTCTCTTCCAAGCGATTTAGTGAAGATGTCCGCAATTTGCTCATTTGTGGAACAAGGCCTCAAGTGAATAGTCTTGGCCTCTACATGATATCAAATCAAGTGATACTTTGTGTTAATGTGCTTGGTTTGATCATGAAATCTGGGATTCTTGGCTAATTTGATTGTAGAAGTATTGTCAACTAGAAGAGGAGTAGAATTTACTTGTTTCTCCCGCAAATCTTCGAGTATTTTCTTGAGCCACACAATCTCCTTTGTCGCTTCTGCAGCTGCCACATATTCTGCCTTTGTTGTGGAATCTGCTGGGACTGATGGTTTGCGTGATCTCCAGGAGACAACCGCTGATCCAAGACTCATGAGATAGCCTGAAGTTGATATTTCATTTTCTTTATCTCCGTCAAAGTCTGAATCAGAATATCTAATCAGGTTGAAGTCATCCACCTTAGAGTACTTGAGTCCAAAATCTTGAGTTCCTTTCAAGTATTTCAGAACTCTTTTTGCAGCAGACCTATGTCCTTCGCAAGGCTTTTGCATGAACCTTGAAAGAATCCCAACAACAAATGAAATGTCTGTTCCGGTGGTAGTAAGATAGATAAAAATTCCCACAAACTGTCTACACTTGGTTGCATCCTCAAATTCATTCCCTTCTTTTGATGTGAGTTTCAAATTCTATTCCATTGGAGTAGAAACAGGATTATACTCAACCATGCCAAAAGTTGTTCAACAGTTCTACAATGTACTTCTTCTGGGAGATGAACATGTACTTTGGATTTTGTATCACTTCAATGCCCAAATAGTAGTGAAGATGTCCCAAATCTGTCATCTCAAAGCCTTTCTTCAACTCTTTCTTTATGGATGCAATGTAGTTCTCATTGTTCCATGTTATGAACAGATCATCTACATATACTACAAGATATACAACAATTTTTCCAACTTTCTTGACAAACAAAGTTGCATCGTTAAGATCGAAATGCTTGAAATTTAATTTCAGAAGATGCTCAATTAACTTTTCATACCATGCTTGCGGTGCTTGTTTCAAGCCATATAAGGATTTGATGAGCTTACATACTTTATGTTCTTGTCCCTTCACAAAGCATTTTGGTTGAGACATGAATACATTCTCTTTCAAGTCTCCATTCAAGAAAAGAATCTTCACATCCATTTGATGAATTTTCCATCCATTGTGTGCTGCCATGGAAAATAGAGTGCGGATGGTAGCCCATTTTGCCGTGGGGGAAAAGGTCTTCTCATAATCAACACCTTCTTTCTGTGCAAATCCTTTTGCCACGAGCCTTGCTTTGTGCTTGTCAAGTGAGCCATCTCATCTATACTTGTTTTTTGAATACCCATTTGTAGTCGATTGGTTTGTTTCCAAATGGAGGATCTACCAACTTCTAGGTCCCATTCTTGATGAGAGCATCATATTCCTTCTGCATGGCTTCTTTCCATTCATCATGAGAAGTGGCTTCTTTAAAGGAAGTTGGTTCATGGTTAGCAGATAAATTTAACTAACAATCATATGAAACATCCATGTTATCTACATCACATGAGTTTGAATTATCTACATTACCTCCATCTTGTCTTGAGGACATTCTAGTTCCTGTCTTTTTGACCTCATTAGGATGAACACTTTCAAGTGTTTTTGTGAGCCATTTTGGTGGACCTTTCTGAGATGGTACAGGTTGCTCAGTTTATTGAGATGGTGATGAGTTCTCATCGACCGTTTGGGATGCAACCATCAAATCCTAACCGTACTCCACTCGGTCCACTTCTACCTCCCTAAAACACAAATCCTGCCCTATGAACCAATGGTATGATGAGGATTGCAAGGCCCTCCACCGCTAGCTTCGACATGCATTCATCCATGCTCACCCCTCCTAACCCGACCTTAAAGTTTTGTATCGTCGTCTCCTCTACCACAAGAAATGCCTCTTTATCCCTCAGAGGAGATACGACTTATCCATTTCTCTTATTCACTCCCCAAAAAATTATTCACGCCTCTTTATCTCTTAGAGGAGATATGACTTATCCATCCGACCTAGACCCCGACTCCATGTTTTCCTACATATCCACACTTTATGATATACCTAGATAGGCCCATATTCAGGTCACTTCTCCACCCTCCTCATGCTACTTATTTTCAGACATGGACATTAGAGAGGCCGTTTGGGTGATGAACAACAACAAAGCAGCAGATGTGGAAGGTTTTCAGGCAAAGTCTTCAAGCAAGGTCTTCGTGCTTTAGTTTCTCACTTGGCTGATTTCTTCAACCATGTTGTTCGTTCAGGTATCCCTTCAGCTTGGTCACACCACATCATTCACCCGATACACAAATCAGGCCCCAGCTCGGATTCTAACAATTACATGGTGATCATGGTTGGGCCATACATTCTCGAAGCTCTATGCTACGACTCTCCACAAGAAGCTTTCTAGTGAGTTTTAGAGTAGACACCTCAGAGCTAAGGGACATATCGAATTTCGACCTGCTCATCAGATCATTGACCACATCTTCACTCTTCGGGCCATCATTGAGGAGGCAGGACATCGGTCTTCGAAAGTCTAGTGCTGCTTTGTAGATTTTCGGAAGGCTTTCGACTCTGTCCCAAAGAAGCCATGTTCCAGAGGCTCAGAGACATTGGCATCTCTCATACCTTACTGATTTCCATCATGCGCCTATATCAGTCGGTCCTTGGCCGTCTCCACACAACTCACGGGATGTCAGATTTCATCAAGAGTACCATTGGAGTTAAACAGTTCTGCCCCCTGGCCCCCACCTTGTTTGGGATTTATATTGACGAGTTAGAGGCCTTTCTCCACGAGCATATCCATGACAATGACGGGGTCTCCTCCACCCGGTTCTGATATTCATCTTGCTTTTTGCCGATGATGTGGTCCTCCTCGCCTCATCTCCAACAAGACTACAGAGAAAGTTGGATGCCCTAGCTCTCTTCTACAACCTTCGACAATTGACGATCGACCTGGGTAAAACCAAGGTTATGATCTTCAACAGGTCAAAGATGTCCGTAGACCTTCATTTCTTCATCAGAGGGGAGGAGATCAAGATCACTAGTGCCTAAACATACTTGGGAGTATGGTTTTCAAGACCACATTTCAACTTGTGATCGACCCTCCAGCCTCAGATTGCCAAGGGTTATGGCTCTTTAGCCCTTCTCGAGAGACAATTTTTCCGCCACCATTTTTAGGACATCTCATCCAAGATGTCTCTTATGGACTCCCTTATCCGACCCTCTATTCTATATGGCTCAAAGATCTGGGGGCCTTCCTTGTTGGAGTCTAATTGGGCCTCGATTAAGAGAGTCCAGACCCTTCTCCTCCGACGCATCATTAGATGCAACAGACAATCCCTAATCACATCATCCTAGCAGAGTTTGGGCCACGACCCTTCCGACTTGAGACAATGTTTAGACTAGTCTCTTTCCTACATCGCATCCGGGGCTTAGTTGATTCAACGACGAGGCGAGACCGATACCCGTACTTGGTTTACTGCTCTTCTGAGACTATTGCCCTCTCTAGCCCATCGGACCGGGCTCAAGGTTGGTTTGCAGGGGTTTTAGATCTTTTAGGGTCAATGGGCATTCAGATGGATCGCCTCCCTCAGTTTCGATATTCCTTGGATGCACCCGACCATCTCTTATCGACCAGGTAGGTGCTGAACAAGATCATTAGAGATGACATTTATAGGCAGTTTATCCAGGCCACTTGGGTTAACCCCCCCGACGGGTTACGACCAAAGATGGCCTTTACGCTGAGCATTTCTTGGAGCTTAGGGATGGGGTCATCGTTCGATCACAATATACATTCGACATTGGGTACATGCTCTTTACATTCCTCTAGGCCAGTGCAGAGTCGAGTCTCATAGACTTTGGGCAGAGACGGAACACCATATCGATCGACTAGACAAGATCTGTCAGCCATGCCACTTATAGGAGGTCGAGACTGAGGAGCACTTCATTTTTCAGTGCCCCATTTATTATGAGATCAAGGGGCGGTTTCATTGCTTATTCGGGGGGGCTCATACCCTCACAGGCTTCTTCAGGTATCTGGATTAGAGGTGTTTAGCCTTATACATATAGGAGGCCATTAAGCTTCGAGCCCATCCTCTTCAGCCTCCTACTAGGCCGAACTCCATTCGACGGATCACCTCCTTCTTGTCGATACTACCCTTAGGAAGGGGCACGAAGAGACAGACCGACACCAACGCAACCTCAGACTCTAGATCAGTTTGGACTCGACAGACCGACACCAACGTAGCATCAGACTCTAGATCAGTTTGGATCCGTGGGAACTTGACCCATCTCACGAGATTACAACGACATGACCAGACCAGATCCCCTCCTAGGAGACATGCGAGATTCTCCAGACCTTGACGGTGCACTACCTCTACTAGCTAGCTGCGCAACAGACGATCCAGGCACCCCACCAACCCCCCCTCGAGACACCCGACTATACACAACTTTCTCCATTTGGCCTCAGATGGTAGGAGAGATGGATCTATTCCATGACAGATCTATTTCCTCTCTTTTGTTTCATCTTGCCCTTATACCCTTTCCTACGATGCACCCCATCATACGAGTAGGTATTTGAATTCGAGGCCGAGTGGTTTTTCACACCTCGGGTTAGTTCTCCCTTTCTACTACTCTACCTTATTGCACTTTACTTTCTTCCTATCGCCTTTTATAAGAGACCTTTTGGTACTCCTGCATTGCATTGACATCATTGTACTCGACGACCCCTTTGACCTATTTTTGTGGTCATTAGTTGGACATTAATAAAATTATCTTATCTTATCTCATCAAGCCTTAGCTTTTCAATCCTCTCGATCACATCATCCAATTGAACTTTAGGTTTTGATGAAGTGGCAAGAACTTCTTCATGAAGGAAAGATGGTGCTTTAAAAAGAGATTCCAGAGATTGACCCAAGATAGGGATCCCCCCTTGAAGATGTGGAATCTCATCATCAAATTCATGATATGTCTTTACACGAGTGAATCTATCCAGGTGATCAAGCTACCTCTCAACAATTTTGTCTTTCTTGGTGGATTCAAGAAAGATCACATCTCTGGAAAGGATGAATTTCTTGTTTGTCTCATCATAAAGACGATACCCCTTGGTGGTATTTGAGTACCCCTAGAAGATGCACTTCCGACTCCTGGCATCAAGCTTTCTTCTTTGCTCCTTAGGAATCAAGGCATAACAGGTGGAACCAAAGACCTTGAGATGCCTCATCGAAGGAATGTGGCCATACCACATTTCTTATGGACTCTTGTTTTTAAGAGCATGAGATGGACACCTGTGTTTGACATAAATTGCACATAGCACTGCATCAACCCAAAACATCAATTTAACATTCTTGAAAAACATCATGGAACGAACCATATTTAGGAGTGTTGTCTTCATTCGCTTAGCCACACCATTTTGTTGGGGATTGTATGGAACCATGGTTTGATGTTTGATCCCATGTTTGCGAAGGTAGCTTTCAAATTCATTAGATGTATATTCTCTTCCATTATGAGTGCGAAGAGAGCCAATACGAGACTGAGCTTCATTTTGAATCCATACATGAAAATTTTAAATGTTTCCAAAGCTTGTGATTTATCTTTCAACAATTACACCCAACACAACTTGGTGTAATCATCAATAAAAGTCATGATATATTTGTTTCCATTTGCTAAAGGAACATGCATAGGGCCACACAATTCAGAATGAATCAGTTCAAGTTTTCTACATGCTCTGGAAGTAGAATCATGAAAGGGTTGTTTGTTGTGTTTTCCAAGGATACAAGCATCACATTGCTTCAATTTCCTAGGAATAGTAGGCAAACCAGAAACACCATTCTTTCTCAACAAACGAAGATTGTCATAATTAATATGGCCAAATCTAGCATTCCACAAAAGACTAGATGGAATTATACCTGTGTCATGATGAGAGAGGTATGCAACAATTTGTGTATGGGCAAATGTCCCATTCAGTTTCAACAGTCTTCCATCTATTCCAGTCATGACAACCATGTTGTCATAATCCTTCCTTATCTTGACTTTGTCACCGAACATATGAACAAAGTGGCCTTGTTGTCTGTTGTGCACAAGGGGCAAAACTTCTTTGCAACTCAGGAAGATAGAGTACATTGTGTAGAAGAAAATCCGGGTGCCCATACTCCAGGCAACTTAACGCTGATGGTACCCATTCCCGAAGGTTTGAGACTTGATCTATTTGCAAAGTACACTACGCCATCTACATTGTCATCGAAGTCTTCAAAGAAATCTTTTAGAAATGTCATGTGAGAGGTTGTGCCTATGTCAAGAAGCCATGCATCTCCCCAAGAAGCAAATAAAGTATTAAATAGATCTTCAGTTAATCCTATATTGCAATAGGCAACAACATAATGAACATGTGCTTTACCTTTCGTTAGGTCTTTATCTATGTCTTCTGTCTAACTCAATCTTTCTTCTTTGATTTTCTCCCATGGAATCCTACAGTCAGTGGCCTCATGTGACCCATTCATTTCGTAACGAGTACAATGAAGATTAGATCTTTGACTGCCTCTGAGCTTTTTCTTTCTGTGTCTTCTCTTACTGCCTCCATGCTGTCCATCAAAAGAAATGCTTTCGAAACGAAAGGAAGAATTGCTAGAATCCCCAAAGACAGATGCTTTTGCTGATACAATAGAATGCATTTTTTTAATCAAAATTTCTTGTTACCACACTGGTAAAGAGTGTGAGATGCCCAAGATGAGCTCACGATGAACATTCTTTGGATATTCTGGATAGCCTTCTCGCCTTGGTTAGAATGCTATGGCGTGTGGTATTGCACCATGTACAAAATATTGGATAATGATATGGGCATAGAATTAGACCAAGGTCTCATGCTACTGTACTACACTATTATGTCATGGCATTGCACCAAGAATACATGAAGCAATGTTTTGATGTTGACACACAACTCATCGCCTATCCTTCAACGATTCACCTATCCTTAGAATTCATAACAACTCTTTGAGGCACCATTATCAGTTCAGGTCTATCTATGTGGAGTCATATCACGCTATACCAGAGGGGGTGCGAATTTAGGGTGAAGATCGTGTGATACCAAGAATGATGCGATAGGAGATATCGATCGTCTTCTCATTGGATTAAAAACCTTATAACGTGAAGCGAGAGGTGAGTTGCCCTCTCAATGTAGCTTGTGTGAATGGATAGTCGCTAGTCGAGATTGTGAGCATTCTTGCAAGACCAAATTGTATGGGTCGGCATGGAGTATAGACTAGGGTTTATGAGCAGACGTTAGGTCAATCCGAGCGGTCAAGCAAAGCATTGTGGCGACCACAATGCGTATTTGTGTGAGCAACGCTTCGGTTTGGAATTTTGGGTTTACCAAACAATAACCAGTAGCTTTGGAGCCCGTGAAATGGTGTGAGAACGGTCGGGCATGCAAGAAAGGTTGATGGTGAGGGTATTAGCAACATATCAGTGAAAATCGTACTACATTTTCAATACCATAGAGCGAACTGAGGTGAGGCGTGTTCCCATTCAAACCTAATTGGTGCGAAACCCTAGAATCCGGTTTAACTCATACTATAGAATGGAGCGATATTGGTCAATGGAATGATACAAAATTATTGCAGTCCCTGCGAACCTAAATCTGGTCGTAGCAAAATAGAACGAATGATTTGCAACAATAGTAGATAGAGAATAAATCAAAGCGCAGAGGGTAGAGAGACAGGCAGGCCAGTAGAGGCGTTTTCTATTCGCTTAGGGAAAGGAAACACCAAGAGAATAATTCATAGAGTTAACGTGGCTTTGATACCACTGCCAGGCCAGGTATGGGTGGAAAAGATAACTCCATACTGATGTATTTGGCATTAACATAATAGGTGAATAAATACAAACAGAATGATTGTTTGTCTTCCATAACTGAAGATGTTTTCTATCACCTACGACTTTTCATATTTACAACTTATGTTACAAGTAACGCAATCCCAAGGATTATGTGTCCAACATCATTAATATTCTATAATATTTCATTTAGATTTCTAAGACTAGGAGAACATGTGAAACTTGACTTTTACTTTTATTTATGTAAGTGAAATTACAAGATGGTATTATTTCCCACTTTTCCTAAGTCGTCACTAAGAAGCCATTTCAAACTACTTTTGACACGTACACACCTTAACATGTGCAAGAAGCTTTTGATTGAGCTACATTTCTCAACACTCCCTCTTAGAGAGGAAGGAATTCTTCACCAATCCAAGTCTGTCTCTGAATGCTTCAAAGTTCCCTTTTGCTAAGGGCTTGGTCAGAAGATCAGCTACCTATTGATCGGTGGGAATATACTGGAGCTTCATTGCTCCCTTCTGAATTTTGTCTTGAATGAAGTGATATATGATCTCTATATGCTTGGACTTGTCATGAAACACTATTTTCTTAGAGAGTTTGATACAACTCTGATTATCACAGTAAATCAATGTGTGATCCAACTCCTAATCAAATAAACCTGCAAGCAACTTGCGAAGCCAAATGGCTTCACAACTCGTTGTACTAGCTGCCATATACTTTGCCTCTGCTGAGCTAAGTGCCACGAAAGTTTGCTTCTCGTTGAACTAGGATATCACCGTTGATCCCAAGCTAAAGTAACACCCTGAGGTGCTCTTCCTATCTGCTGCACTGTGTTAGTTTGTAGCTCAAAAGGTGTCTCAACATATGCGTAAGTTTCCTAGGCATGCTGATGGACACATTAAATACCCAAATCAACTTTATTTATTTTATCCTAAGTCTTAACTTAGGAAAAATTAAAAATGTCACTTAAATGACTTTTTTCTTAGATTTATGAAAAAGTCACTTTTCATAAATTAATAATTCATTAAAGTGAATTTCTAGAGGTTTCTAGAAGCCTTCAGAAAAAGTGAATTAGAGAGATAAATAGAAGGGCCGAGGGTGAGAGGGACACACATTTATTATTCATTGTTGAGTAAGAGAGCTGAAGAAGAGGACACTTGGGCAAGAGAAGAAGAGGGAGCAACAGAGGCAAAGAGGGCAATTTTTGGGCCAGATTTGGGCAGCCAACAGAGGCCATAGTTGGGTCGTACTATGCAGCAAAGGATGGCCGAACTCAGGCCATATACAACAACCATCAGAGGGTTGATTTTTCAGGGCTGAAATAGCAGGTTTGATTTTTTGGGGTTGAAATAAAGCAGGGCCGAAAAAGCAAGGTCGATTTTTTGGGGCAGAAAAAGCAGGGCCGAAAAAGTAGGCCGAGTTTGTTGCACTGTAAGAAATTTTTGATTATCTGCTGTTGTAATTTTTCTCTTGAAAGCCCAATAAAAGCCCGTCTTTGCTAGTTTTCCCCACACTAGGGTTTCCAGGGTACATCTGGTATTTGTCCATTTTATGTGCCTGATTCTATGTATGCTTCTGCTGTCATTTTTTGATTTTATAACTCAGTTGTAGGTTAGTTGCATAATTTTAGATTTTATATCAACAAGTATAATTTTTGGTTAAAGTAAATTATTGGCAATAATTTCAGTGCCGAGTTATAGAAAAAATAACATGGTAGTAGAGCTTAGCCTTCGAATACAAGAGGAGCCAAGTTATTTGCTATGCAGACCAGGGTGTGAACGACAAGGGGATGAGTTATTAGGAAGAGAGTGTGTGTCAGAGTAGCTCACTCAAATGGCTAGTGTAGGCTTGAGGTATGAAGACAGGCTGGAGGGCACCTCAAATTTCATTCCTTGGAGGGAGCGCATGGCTTTGGTATTGGAGGAGCAAGGGTTGTGGGAAATTGCTGAAGGAAAAGTAGAAAACCCCTGGTCCAGTACAATTAGCAACTCACAACAAGAAAGATGTCAAGGCAAGGAGGATAATTATGGATGGAGTCAAAGACCACATTATTCCTCATTTGTCTGGCAAGAAGACAACGAAGGATATGTGGAAGGCCCTAGCGAAGTTGTACTAGTCCGATAACTAGAGCAGAAAGATGCTTCCTAGAGAGAAGTTGAGAAGCACGAAGATGGCCAAAGGAGAGTCAATGGTCACTTACCTCACGAAGTTCACTCAGATCAGAGATGAACTGACAACTGTGAGAGAGGCAGTGTACGAGGCAGTGTACAAGACTGAGTTGGTGAGGACAACCTTGGATGGCTTCACAAAGTAGTGGGAAGTGTTTGTCCTAGGAGTGGTGGCTCTGGAGAAGCTCTTAGATTGGGAGAGATTATGGGATGACTTCACCCAGGAGGAACTGAGAGTTGATCCCACTCAGGCTAGCCAGCCAAAGAGGGAAGAGGAGGAGAATGTGGCTCTTCATGCGAAGAAGAGCAGTGGAGTAAGACGTTCCAGAGACATGTAAAAAGTGAAATGCTTTGCATGTCACAAGATTGGCCACTATGCTAGCCAATGTCCCATCAAGAAAAAGGAGGAGGCACAGGTAGTAGCAACATCTTACTGAGATAGATGAGTTTGCAGAGAAATTCTAGGAGGAATTTTCTTTGGTTGCCTCTCTTTTGAGCATCAATGTTGTAGAGTTGGAGGACAGTGGGGCATGGTTCATGGATAGTGGATCATCTAGTCATATGACGAGAATGAGGTCGGTGTTCCTTAGTGTTTCAGAGACGGGCTCAAACTTCCATGTGAAGAGTGGCGTGCACACCATGTATGCAGTGAAGGGGGTTGGATGCGCCAGATTCTAGCTAGAGTCATGTGGTTCTTTGGAGGTGGATGGGGTGATGTTTGTACCAGAGTTGAAGGTCAATTTGCTCTCTATATCAACTCTAGAGGATAAGGGGTATGTAGTGATGTTGCTCATACGTTCAAAGGGAGTGACCTTGAATGAAGCAGTGAGGCTTGGCATTAGGGATGGTATAATGCACAGGTTGCTGGGATAACCTGTAGTTGGGTCCAAGAGGATCTTGGACTAGAGATTAGTGTCAGAGATTGTCAGCTTGTATGATATGACATTGATGGATGAGCAGAGCAGGAGATTAGATCAGAGTGCAACAAAGGTAGCGAGAGGGTCTTCCAATTCAAAGGGAGCAACTATAGCAACAACAACAGATTTGATGGGGTCAGAGATTGATCTAGGTGGAGACACCTTCCTCACTAAGAGGGAGTGTTAGTTTGTAGCTCGGAAGGTGTCTCAGCATGTGCCTAAGTGTCCTAAGCATGCTGATGGAAAAAAAAAAGCGGGGCCAAAAAAGAAGGGCTGAAAAAGCAGACCGAGTTTGCTGCGTTGTAAGAAATTTCTGATTATCTGTTGCTGTAATTTCTCTCTTAAAAGCCCAATAAAAGCCCCTCTTTGCTAGTTTTCCCCACACTGGGGTTTCCAGGGTACATCTGGTGTTTGTCCATTTTATGTGCTCGGTTCTGTGTATGCTTTTGCTGTCATTTTCTGATTTTATAACTCAACTGTAGGTTAGTTGCATAATTTCAGATTTTATATCAGCAAGTATAATTTCTGGTTAAAGTAAATTATTGGCAATAATTTCAGTGCCGAGTTATAGGAAAAATAACACACTGTCTGCTCAATCTAAGTTTGTATGTCTCCAAGATACCTCAGACCATACTCCACTGTGCCCCTCAAATATCTAAGCACATGTTTCGCTGCTCCCCAATGCTCGTGTTTCGGCTCCACCATGAGCTGACTTAAGATAAGATAAGATAAATGTATTAATGTTTGAAACATATGACCACTTAAGTAGGTCAATAGGACTGTATGAAATGTTTGAAACAATGCGGGAGCAATAAAGCGGCTCCTATTAAAAGAAGAAGTAGGAAGTAAAAATAGAATAGAAATCTAATCCATAACCTAGAAAGTCGACTCCAAAAAATGGAGAGGCAGTCCAAGGGAGAGATATACAAGGTGAGTGGATCTAAAATCTATGGCATCGGTGGTACGAGGTTGTATTGGTCCACTGGAACCATCTCTACTAACATTTGAGGCCGAATGAAGAAAACTCAAAATATATGTCTGTTCGAAAAAAGGAATAGGAGAGGCGCTGGAATGAGTGATGTGTTGTTGTCTGGAAGGAAGACCCTATTGCTGTGTTCTGTAAGATCTTAACTGGTGACTAGTCTGTTTGCTAATGTGAGGTCGGGTTTTGGGGCGCTGCTGGGGTCTCACGAAGGTAGAAATGACCCGTGTCCTCATTGATATGGGATCATCTCTATCTAACTGCTGCTTGGAGCCCCTAGTCGAGAGCACCGTAAAAAATGAAGTGATCTCCTGGGTGGTCACTAGTCCAGGATGTGGATGTGGCTGGAGGATAGAAGAGTGGAGACAGAGGGCCTCTTGCATGTATAAGGCGAGACAACGCCGGTCGGGGTATGCAATGAAAGCTCCCAAGCATTTGTAACCCCCTGAAAAAAATGCTTTTGTCCTTGAATCTCGTAGTAAATCAGGTAATGGAAGATGAAGTGCTCCTCGGTCTCAATCTCTCGAAGATGTCATAACTAGCAGATTGTGTCTGAACGGTCAATTTGATGGTTAGTCTCAATCTACAATCATTGAGAACCAACTCTAAACTGGCCCAAGGGGATCCAAAGAGAGTGCATCCAATGGCGAAGTGTGTAGTGGCGTTGAACAATGAGTCCATCCCTCCTAACCATGAAGTGCTCAACATAGAAGGCCATCTTTGGATGTAACCCACCTTGAGGGCTTATCCAAGTGACCTGTACAAACTGTTCGTAGATATCCGCTCTCGAACGATTGTATTTATCTCGTATCTCGTATGTAAGAGGTGATCAAGTGCATCCAAGGAATATTTAAATGGAGGTAGTCAGTCCATTGTAATACCCACAGATGCAATGAGATCTGAGACCTCGATGTACCAACACTTAGATCAAGCTGATGCGATGGACTTTGTGTTAAATTTTTAATTAAAATAAAGTACCAAGGCAAGTGTTTCTCTTCCCTAGGCGCTTAAGGGGGAGAAAGTGCCTAATGTGGGT
Source organism: Picea engelmannii (assembly GCA_009831015.1). Lineage (NCBI taxonomy): Eukaryota > Viridiplantae > Streptophyta > Pinopsida > Pinales > Pinaceae > Picea > Picea engelmannii. The sequence goes on from ML786850.1 coordinate 861,667, forward strand.
CCTAGTCAAATTAATTTGTGAGATGCAAATTAAAAAATAACTTTATGACTAAAGTGAGGGTGAGTGAAGAGACACCAAATCTCAACCACCCATCTAATCTAATCTCAACCATTAGATTAGAAAACCCCTCACCTTCCCTCATGAGGTTGACTTGGGCAAGAGGGTGCACCCATTCTTGGGTAGTTCAAGCATTCTTGTTGAGAGAACAAGAGAGAGCAAGAGAGAGGTCGAGCTGAAGAAAAGAGACAACATTTGCTGAAGGAGAGCACGCATCCCAAAGCAAAGAGCAGCATGGATTTCGAGGCAGCAGATAGTAAGGAAGAACAGGCCGTACCATACGGATTTGTGGAGGTCGTACAACATTTAATGTGCACAGAAATCGAGGAGGATAGCCGCTGCAATTTCTGAGAGTATTGGCACGCATTCCAAGGCTGCCGTACATCATTTATTGGCACAAAAATCGAGGTAACTGCTGCAATAAATTTATGAGTGTATTTCCGTACAGTCCATACAATTTGGCATGAATTTTGAGGGCCGTACAACATGGTTTACAAGGAGCTGTTCATGCTGGGTTTTCCGTATAGTCTTAGCAGAGTTTTGGCACGAATTTCGAGATAGTCTGTACAACATTAATTGCTGGGACAACCGTACAATTGTATGGATTTCTGGTTCAGAAATCGAGGAGCAAAGCTACAGGAATGTCTAGATAAGTTTGTGTAAATTTCTGAGGATGAATATGCTGTAAAAGAAATTTCTCAGAAGCTCATAAATAATAAAAAGCCCTCTCTCATTGGTTTTCCCCTTGTGGGTTTTTCTAGGGTCGAAGTTAGACCGAAAATCTGTGTCTATATTTTCTAAGTTTTGCATACTGCTGATATTTTATTTCTGCGTTGAAAACGATGTTTAGAATCCTCATGTTTCAGTTCTGAAGTTTATTTTTTGTTAAGTTTTCATATGCTGAAACAGTGCTGAAACATACGCTGAAACAGTGCTATAACATATGCTGAAATAGTGCTGTAACTAGTGCTGAAACAGTGCTGAAACATATGCTGAAATAGTGTTGTAACATATGCTGAAACAATGCTGAGATTGTGTTGAAACATATGCTGTAACAGTGCTGAAACATATGCTGAAACAGTGCTGTAACATATGCTGAAATTGTGGTGAAACATATACTGTAACAGTGCTGAAACATATGTTGAAACAGTGCTGAAACTGGGTTTGGCATTTAACTTTGGCTGAAAAATCAGCGAGATTGAAACTTGGTTGGGGTCTGAAAAATTTACACTTTGATGAGCAGTAAGCCAAGTATGGATACTGATCCCGTCGCTTCATTGTATCAACAAAACTCCAAATGCGATGCAGGAGTGAGATGAGACCAAGCACTGTCTCATGTCGGAAAGGGCAAGCACCAAACTTTGTGAGGACAATGGGCTGAGGAATTGTATGCTTGCATTTGATGATGCGATTGTTAAAATAATTAAAAAATACCTAGGCAAGTGTTTCTCATCACCTAGGCGCCTAAGGGGTGAGAAAGTGCCTAATGTGGACCCTAGTCATTTAATTTGTGAGAGACAAATTATAAGGTGACTTTTTGAGACTTAGCAAAAGTGGGTGACTTAAGTGATTTTATTTCCACCGTTGATCTCATCTAATCTCATCCAATGGTAGGAGGGCACTCCCATTCTTGGTAAGATGAAACATTTTTGAGAGAGCAAAAGAGCAGAAATTCGAGTTTGATAAAAGAGGCCATTTTTGTAGAGCTAGGGCATGCATTTCGAGGCAACAAACTAGCTCACACTTCAAGCCAAAGGTACAACATTTATTGCAGGCTGTACAATACGGATTTTAGCAGTCCGTACAGCTTTATCTTGGCACATAAATTGAGGAAGAGGCACAACATTTAACACAGGCCGTACAATACGGATTTTAGCAGTTCGTATGACTGAGTTTTTTGGCACAGAAAACGAGGGAAGGTACAACCAGTTGGCATAGGTCGTACCGTACGGATTTTGATTGTTCGTACAGTCGTTTTGTTGCACAAAAATCGAGGATAATTTATGTGTGTGATTTTTGGGTGATTGGCATGGTTTTCAAGGTCGTACATGCATTTATTGCCCAGAATATTGCTGCTGCTGTTGGCATAGATTTCGAGGCATCCGTACAACAAGAAAGAGGCACAAATATCAAGGAGCAGACCTGTACTTTTGTGCAGGAAATTTTGGCACGAATTTCGAGGAGTTTGGCTCAAATTTTGTGTGAAGACTTGGCACGGTTTTCGAGATAAGTTTGTCAATAAATTTCTGAATATGAATATGCTGTAAAAGATTTCTCTAAAGCTTTGAAATAATAAAAACTCCCTCTCTCACTGGTTTCCCCCTTGTGGGTTTTTCTAGGGTCGCTGTTAGACCAAAAATCACTGTGTTAAATTTTCTAAGTTATGTGCTGCTGATATGGTTTTATTTCTGCATTAAATATTGTTCAGAATCCTCATGTTTTAGTTATGAAAATTTTATTATATTTTGAGTTTAATTGGCTGTCATAAATCTGGGTTTGGGTGTTAAACATTGGCTGAAAATCTGCGAGACTTGAAACTGGGTGGGGTTTGAAATTTTACATGGTATCAAAGCTGAGTTAAAGAGAGACAAATTTATATCAGCAAGTCAGAAAAGTGGGACAACAGTCACTTCACCGGACAGAATTTTGAATTTTTCATTTTCAACAGAAAAGGGTCAATGGCTACAGGTTTGAGGGTTAAGGACAGACTTGATGGGGCAACAAAATTTGGTGCTTGGAAAGAGAGGATGATCTTGCTGTTGCAAGAAAATGAGTTGTGGGATATTGTTGAGAACTCCACAACAAATCTTGTGAATGTACCTACCGATGCCACTCTTCTAGCAGCATACACCAAGAAGAGTATCAAGGCTAAGAAGATTGTTCTTGATGCCATCAAGGATCATTTGATTCCTCATGTGACGGGGAAAACAAATGCCTATGAGATGTGGGAGTCTTTGACGAAGTTGTATCAGAGTACAAATGAAAACCGAAAGATGGTTTTGAGAGAAAAATTGAAGAGCATGAAAATGACGAAGGCTGAAAATGTGGTCACATATCTTACCAGGTTGACACAGGTGAGTGATGAGCTTGGAGCTGTGGGGGAGGCCATTGCTGACAGTGAGCTTGTGAGGATAACATTGAATGGAGTTTCCAAACAATGGGCTGTTTTTGTTGAGGGAATTGTGGCTAGGGAGAAGCTTCCCAATTTGGAAAGTCGTTGGGATGACTTTGTTCAGGAGGAGACCTGGAGAGGTTATGTGCATGGTAGTTCATCTACAAGTCATGATGAGGAGAATGTGGCTCTTGCTGCCAACAACAAGAAGAAATTAGAAAAGGGTCCTAATGGAGGAAACAAATCGAAGGGTGAAAGGAAGAAGGACATGAGCCAAGTCAAGTGCTTTGCATGCCACAAGTTTGGGCACTATGCAGGACAATGTCCGAACACGAAGAAGAAGCAGACAACAACTTCAACAACGATGAAGGAGTTCTCCGCCAAATTTGATAAGGAGTTTTCCTTAGTAGTGTGTCTTTCCACTAGGACCAGTCATTCTGATGTGTGGTATATTGGCAGTGGTGCCTCTGACCATATGACAGGTTTTCGTGAGCACTTGACATATCTTACTCAGATTGGTGATGTTGAGGTAGTGCTTGGAGATGACCGGGTGGTCAAGGCAGTTGGTAGTGGGACGGTATCATTTCAGAGGTAGTCTTTACCACCCATGTTGTTGAGAGAGGTCCTATATGTTCCTGGCTTGAAGAAGAACTTCGTTTCAGTTTCTGCTATGAGGTGCTATTTCGTGATGGGCAGGTGCTCCTTTTCCCAAAGGGGTCTAGTATCGCTTCGATCAAAGTGATTGGGACTCGACATGAGAAGCTGTACAAGCTCATGTTTCGGCTAGCGAGAGCATTATTTTATTCTACCAACATTTGCACCATCGGGCTTTGAGGGTACTGAGGGAGATTGTGACTGGAGTTCCAGATTTCAATACAGAGCACTGGGAGTTGTGCAAGAGGTGTGCTTTGGGAAAGTACACCAAGACTGCTTTTCCAAGCAGTGCCAGTAGAGCAACAGGTATTCTTGATCTTATTCATTCTGATGTATGTGGCCTAATGTCTTCGACATCGTTGACTGGTTGTTTATACTATGTTATATTCATTGATGATTTCTCACGGAAGTCTTGGATTTTCTTCATGAAGACCAAAGGACATGTCTTCAATCGGTTCCAAGAGTTCAAAGCTCTTGTGGAGAACCAGACTGGGAAGAAAATCAGAGTTCCAAGGACAGACAATGGGGGTGAATATACCTCCAAGGAGTTCATGGACTTTTGTGCAGGAGAGGGCATCAAAAGAGAGTTGACTGTTCCTTACAACCCACAACAGAATGGGGTTGCTGAGAGGAAGAACAAGGCCATAGTTGGGGCTGCGAGAGCCATGGTACATGATCATGGGTTGCTGCTATTTCTTTGGGTTGAGGCATGCTACATTGTGGTTTATCTGCAGAACATGAGTCCACGCAGGGCAGTGGGGAGTATGACTCCTGAGGAGGCTTTCTCTGGGAAGAAGCTTGAGGTGGGGCACTTTCGGATTTTTGGGTGCCTTACATATTCACACGTCCCTTAAGAGAAGAGGACAAAGCTAGAATCCACGACAGAGAGAGGGATCTTTGTTGGCTATAGCGAGACTTCAAAGGTTTTCCGTATATACATTCCTTCCTTGAGGAAGACAGTTTTGAGGAGGGATGTGAGATTTGAGGAGGATGGAGCCTTTAGGAAATCACAAGGGATAGAGAGGGGTGAGCTATCATCACCTCAGATTCAAGTGAGTTCGCAACAGACTTCAGTGACACAGAGTTTGGGGCCACCAGTTTCGGTGACGACTGGTCCATAGGTGACAAGGCCACAAATGTCAGTATCATAGGTTACCGGTCCACAAGTTTCAGGATCGAGTTCTCCAGATTCTACTTCAGGATAACAATCTTTAGGAGATGGGGTTGAGCAGGGAGAGTCCCCTCCACGGGACACCACTTAAGAGAGGAGGAAGCCCAAGTGGCTTCATGATACTTTGAGGGAGGCACAGGGTTCAGTGGGGAATCCCAGGCAGGCTGCGAGTGAGAGTAAACCTCCTATGAGATTTTGAAGCTACATCGCAATGGTGATCGGTATTAGGGAGTCTGAGCCTTAAAATTTTGAGGAGGCTACTGGTAGATAGGTTTGGAGAGATGCCATGATGGAAGAGTACAATTCCATCATTAAGAATGATGTTTGGGAAATTGTTCCTAGACTTGAGGGGAAGTCAGTGGTGACTTCTAGGTGGCTCTATAAACTCAAGCATGTTGCTGATGGCAGCATTGAGAAGTACAAAGTTCGCTTTGTGGCTCGTGGGTTCTGACAGGTTGAGGGAGTTGATTATTATGAGACCTTCGCACCGGTTGCTAGATATACCTCAATCTCGTCAGGGATCTCCATTGCAGCAGAGATTGGTTGGAAGATCCACCAGATGGATGTGAAGACCGCATTTTTGAATGGTCTCATACAGGAGGAGGTGTATATTGAGCAACCATTGGGCTTTGAAGTGCATGGGAGAGATTCTCATGTGTGTACACTGAAGAAGGCATTGCATGGGTTGAAACAAGCTCCCAGAGCTTGGTATTCGAGGATTGATGCCTATTTGCAGCAGTTGGGCTTTGAGAAGAGTGAGGCGGATCCCAACCTATACTTCATTGTGGTTGGAGAGGATCCTCTCATACTCTTGCTATATCTCTATGATCTTTTCATTATAGGGGCAAAGAGACTCATCACTAGTTGCAAGGAGAGCCTTGCTTTAGAGTTTGAGATGACTGACATTGCATTGATGCACTATTTTTTGGGATTGGAGGCTTGGAAGGAGCCTGGACACATCTTCCTGGGATAGGGGAAGTATGTGTGTGACATTCTGAGGAGATTCCAGATGGAGGATTGTAGGCACATGACCACTCCTGTGATTACCAATTGGAAGAAGCTTCATGCTTCTGAGTCACAGTTGGTTGATTCGACTTTATATCGTTAGTTGATTGGTTCTTTGATGTATTTGGTCAATACCAGGCCATATATTTGTTTTGCTATCAACACTCTCAGTCAATTCACGGTGGAGCCTAGGAGAGTGCACTGGGTGGTAGCAAAACATCTGCTCATATATCTTTGTGGTACGGTAGATTATGGTCTGGACTATCAGAGAGGGGATGGAGTTCGACTGGTGGGTTATACAGATTCAAATTGGGTAGGATGTCTCAGTGACCGGAAGAGTACTTTTGGGTGTTGTTTCAGATTGGGCTCAACAGTGGTGTCTTGGTTCATTCGGAAGTAAAACTCAGTGGCTTTGAGTTCTGTAGAGGCCGAGTATATGGCTGCCAGTCAAGCTAGTTGTGAGGCTCTTTGGCTTCGCAAGTTGCTGGTGGGATTGTTTGGTGTGCAATTGAGGCCTACTTTGATTTATTGTGACAATCAGAGTTGCATTAAACTCTCTAAGAATCCAGTATTTCATGACAGGTGTAAGCATATTGAGATTCGTTATCACTTCATCCGTGATTAAGTTTAGAGAGGAGCAGTTGAGCTACAATACATATCTACAGATGAGCAGGTTGCAGATATACTCAGAAAGGCCTTGAGCAAAGGCAAGTTTGTATTTTTCATGGACAAGCTTGGAGTGGTGAGTAACACTTTCCTCGGTAAGAGGGAGTGTTAAAATAATTAAAAAGTACCTAGGCAAGTTTTTCTCATCACCTAGGCGCCTAAGGGGTGAGAAAGTGCCTAATGTGGACCCTAGTCATTTAATTTGTGAGACACAAATTAAAAGGTGACTTTTTGAGACTTAGGAAAAGTGGGTGACTTAAGTGATTTTATTTCCTCCGTTGATCTCATCTAATCTCAACCGTTGGATGAGATAACTCTTAAGATTCCCTCATGAGGTCGACTAGGGTAGGAGGGCGCACCCATTCTTGGTAAGATGAAACATTTTTGAGAGAGCAAGAGAGCATAAATTCGAGTTTGAGAAAGGAGGCCATTTTTGCAGAACTAGGGCATGCATTTCGAGGCATCAAACTAGCCCACACTTCAAAGCAAAGGTACAACATTTATTGCAGGCCGTACAATACGGATGTCAGCAGTCTGTACAACTTTATCTTGGCACAAAAATTTGAGGAAGAGGCACAACATTTAATACAGGCCATATAGTACGGATTTCAACAGTTCATAGAGTTGAATTTTTTTGGCACAGAAAACAAGGGAAGGTACAACCAACTGACACATGCCGTACCGTATGGATTTTGACTGTCCATACAGTTGTTTTGCTGCACAGAAATCGAGGATAATTTCGGTGTGATTTCTGGGTGATTGGCATGGTTTTCAAGTCGGTCGTACATGCATTTATTGCCCAGAATATTGTTGCTGCTGTTGGCATAGATTTCGAGGCATCCATACAACAAGAAAGAGGCCCAAATATCAAGGATCATACCTGTACTTTTGTGCAGGAAATTTTGGCACGAATTTCGAGGAGTTTGGCTTAGATTTTGTGTGAAGGCTTGGCACGATTTTCGAGATAAGTTTGTCAATAAATTTCTGAAGATGAATATGCTGTAAAAGATTTTCTCTGAAGCTCTAAAATAATAAAAACTCCCTCTCTCACTGGTTTTCCCCCTGTGGGTTTTTCCAGGGTCGCTGTTAGACCAAAAATCACTATGTTAAAGTTTTTGAGTTATGTGTTGCTGATATGGTTTTATTTCTGCGTTAAATATTGTTCAAAATCCTCATGTTTCAGTTCTGAAAATTTTATTATATGTTGAGTTTAATTAGCTGTCATAAATCTGGGTTTGGGCATTAACATTGGCTGAAAATCAGCGAGACTTGAAACTGGGTGGGGTCTGCAATTTTACAGCTACTAAGGAGGATGATCTGTACTTTCTTTGTTGCAGACCAATCAAACTCTAGCAAACCAGGACCCCAAACTTCAGAACCATATAGAATCGTGGGCTGGACAATAGTGTCCATGAGTGACATCTTGGATGATATGTCCTGAAAATGGTTCCTGAAACACTGCCTCTCAAGAAGGGCCAAGGACCCATGGTCTAATGTTGACCAAATACATTAAGGAACCTATCAATTGCTTGTACAACGTGGGATCTACCAACTCAGAATTTGAACTGTCAATTTCTTCAGATTGGTGATCATGGTGTGGCTACAGGTTTGCAGTCCTCCATCCAAAATCTCTTCAGGATCTCAACTACATACTTACCTTGCCTAAGGAATATCTCCCCTGGTTTTTGCCAAACCTCGAAAACGAAGACCTTCATCTTGAACTCATCAACGATATCTGCTTTGCACATTGCAATGAGCTTCTCTACACCTGTAAGAAATAGGTCATCTACACATAGCACCAGAATAAGCAGATCAGTCCCAACAAATATATAATATAAGTTAGGATATGCTTCACTTTTGGTAAAGCCCATACTTGACAAATATCCGTTGATCCTAGAATACCATGCTCTATGTGCTTGCTTGAGTCCATACAAGGCTCTCTTAAGCTTGCAAACATGAGACTTGTTCCCATTTACCTCAAAGCCCCGAGGCTGCTCTATGTTCACTTCTTCCTTAATGATCCCATTACGGAATATCTCAACTACATACTTACCTTGCCCAAGGAATATCTCCCCTGGTTTTTGCCAAACCTCGAAAACGAAGACCTTCATCTTGAACTCATCAACGATATCTGCTTTGCACATTGCAATGAGCTTCTCTACACCTGTAAGAAATAGGTCATCTACACATAGCACCAGAATAAGCAGATCAGTCCCAACAAATATATAATATAAGTTAGGATATGCTTCACTTTTGGTAAAGCCCATACTTGACAAATATCCGTTGATCCTAGAATACCATGCTCTATGTGCTTGCTTGAGTCCATACAAGGCTCTCTTAAGCTTGCAAACATGAGACTTCTTCCCATTTACCTCAAAGCCCCGAGGCTGCTCTATGTTCACTTCTTCCTTAATGATCCCATTACGGAATGCTGTCTTCACATCCATCTGATGTATCCTTCGTCCCATGATTGAAACTATAGACATAACTGCTTTAATGTAAGTGTACCTGGTGACTGGAGCAAATGTCTCCTCATAGTCCACTCCTTTTTTTGGGAGAACTCTCTCGCCACAAACCTTGCCTTGAATTTCTCGATGCTTCCATTTGCAACATGCTTGATTATGTAGAGCCACCTGGAAGTTACTATTGACTTCCCCTCTGGTCTTGGCAATATGTCCCAAACAATCTTCTTCATGATGGAGGTGTACTCCACCATGGCGTCCCGCCAAACCTACTGGTCTGCTGTCTTTTGAAAACTAGAAGGTTTTGAATCTATGATGCTGCTCATCAATGCCATGTAGTTTGGAAACTGCTTTGGAGGCATGCTCTCCCTAAATGTACTCCTAGGAGCCCCAACATACTCCTAAGCATCTCGGGCCAATGTTTTCTCCTCCTCACCTGAAGGTTGTTGTTCTCAACTGGAAATTGTTGGTGTCTTTGGTGACCTTTGCTCAACCTTCAGAGCGTCTTGCTCCTCGTTCTTTGTCATTGGACTGGGTTCATGTGACTTCTTTGATGCGAAGTCCTCCTCAATCTTTACATCCTTGCTTACTACTGTCTTCCTCTGCTCTGGAATGTAGACCTTGTACGCCTTTGAACTTTCAATGTAACCCACAAATAAACCCTTCCTGTTGGAGGACTCCAACTTAGTCCTCTTTTCTACAGGTACATGTATGTAGATTGGACAACCAAAGATGTGAAATTGACTCACCTCTGGCTTCACACCAGTGAATGCTTCCTCTGGTGTCTTGTCCTCCAAGATCTTGTGAGGGCACCTATTCTGGATGTAGACTGTTGTGTTGCATGCTACTGCCCAAAGAAACATCGACAAGTCTTCGTCATAAATCATGGCCTTAACAACCCCTATGATGGATTGATTCTTTCGCTCTGCAACCCCATTCTGCTGTGGGTTGTACAAAATAGTCAACTCCCTCTTGATTTCTGCCTCCTTGCAGAAATCCTTGAACTCGTTGGAGGTATACTCACCCCGATTATTTGATTTCAAAACCTTGATCTTCTTTCCTGTTTGGTTCTCAACAAGAGATTTGAACTCCTAAAACCTGCTAAAGACTTCATCCTTTGTCTTTAAGAAGTAGATCCATGTCTTGCGAGAGAAGTCATCGATGAAGGAAACATAGTACATGTTCCCTATGATTGACACTATTGACATCGATCCACATACATCTGAATGCACTTGGTCTTGAACCGCCTTAGACTTGTGCTCGCTACTTGGGAAAACAACCTTGTCATGCTTGCCAAGCGTGCACTCTCTGCATACTCCCTGTTGATCAATGCTGAACTTTGGAAGCCCTGTGACTATCTCCCTAAGAGTAGGCATCAATCTATAATGCAGTTGCCCCATCCTCTTGTGCCATAATTTGCACAAGTTGTCTGTGTTATGAACTAGGGCTCGAACAAGTTCACCCTCCCTGTAACCTGTATAAGCTGCCTTCCCTAACCCCAATCACCTCCATTGATTTTGGGCTAGACTCTTTCGGTTTGATAAGCACTTGTTGATTTTTGAACTCTACTACAAAGCCCTTATCTTCCATAACAAAAACTGAAAGCAAATTCTTCTTGAGACCTGGTACATAGTTACAAACAACACATTATCAAAGTCTAAAGAGTTTTCTGACTAGAGTTGGAAGGGAATGGTACCAACTCCTGCTACTGGGTACTTGGCATCATCACCAAGTTCAACTTGAACTCTCGAGTCCTGCTCTGTTAGACTTGAAAATAACTCCTAGGTTGATGTTATATGCCTAGATGCTCCATTGTCCACATACCAAGCGCTCCTCAGAATCATACTAGTAGAAAGGCAAGATACCATCGAGAAATCCTTCTCAAACTTGGAGACAAACTCGCTCATATTTATTTCAACTAAGGCTGCTACATGATTTTGCTGCTAGTTCCCTTTACCCTTCTTCTTCTTCGAACACTGTGATGCATAATGGTCGTGCTTACAACATATGAAGCACTTGATATTCTCACGTCCTTCTTGCTTGGCTGTGAGGTTGATTCCTCACTCTTTCCCTTACCCTTGTTGGGTCCTTTACCTCTGCCCTGTCCTTTACCTCTGCCCTTCTTGGTTTGACCAATTAGGGCTAGGTTGTCACCACCACCCTTCTTGACATCCTTTGATTCTATTTGAGTCTCCTCCTGGATGCAGTCATCCCTAAGCCACCCAAATTTAGGAAGGTTCTCACGAGCACGAATACCCTTGACAAATGTTTCCCATGAAGTTGGAAATCCATATAGTGTTATGTTCACTAGCTCTGCATCTGCAATCTTCTCCTCAACTGCTGTAAGTTGATCATGGATCCGCGTGACCTTCATGAGGTAACTGGTAACAATGTCTAATCTAGCATCTCTATGGATTTATGTTTGTTCCGCAATATCATCTTCTTGTTAATGTTATCACTTTGGTAGAGGCTAACCATGGCATCAAACATCTCCTTCGCTGTTTTCTTCTTGAATAGGTGAGGAATCAAATGAACCTTCACGACATCCAAGTTCACCCACTTGGTCTTCACTTCCTTCTTCTTATGTGCTGCCAACCGTCGTAGATCTATAGGTGGAGTGACTACCTTCTCGATGATATCCCCGAGATCCTTTTCTTCCAAGAACAGTGTTACCTTGGCTTTCTAGGACAAGTAATTGGATGCACCATCTAATCTGTCCTCAAATCTGAGGCTTGCTGATGCCATCTCTGAGATCTATTGCACAAACTCCCAATTCTGAAAATAAAATAAAAAATCTGCCTTGCAAGAGTGCTTAGTCCTTCAAGCAACAATAAGTCACTAGACACTTGAGGAGTAAGTTTGGGTTCTTGGCAAATATACCCAACATAATCACCATTTTTCTAAACTCAGTGGTTGTACTCTTGCATACTCTACCCTTGCCTCTGCCTGAAGTGATGCCAACAGATCCATTAGTCCTTTACATATCCAATAGGGTATAATTGGCACTTGATGAGGGTTTTAAATGCCTCTCACTTAGTTACTTGGGGATCACCCTGCAACCTAAGTATCTTTGTGTGGCTTTCCCATCAGGTTAGTGCACGCCCCTTTACTTTTTGTTAGGCAAATGAATTTTAGTGTGTAAGTTTTCACAGTTGGTGATAATAGTGCGTGCATCTTCTGGAGATTTAATTATGAGTTTTCGAAACGTCTGACGTTTCAAGTGGACACTCCAACCATTATCAGGGACAAAATAGCTGTAAGAATGATAAAAAAAAAGTATGTTGGGGTAAAAGGATTAAATAGGGTGAAAAATAACTGTTGGAGAGAGATGTTGAAGAAAAATGAAATTAATAAAGAATATAAAGGAAAAAGGATTAGGTAGGGTGAAAAAATCGCCGTTGAAGGAAAATACAAAAAAATATAAAATAATATAATTGAAAAAGAAATTAATAAAATTAATAAAACACTATAAACGAAAAAGATTTAAAAGACACGAGGAATAAATAAAAGTTTTTGATTATTATGATTAAGAGGGATAGATAATGAAAGAACAATATCAAAAGGATAATGAGGAAACAATATATTTTTTTTAAGAATAAAGAATAAGTTGGATAAGTAAAGAAGGAATAATGAAGGAGGATAATGAAGGGGGATAATGAAGAAAGGAATAATTGAGAGATGTCAAAGGAGGAGGAAAACCTCACGAGAGGAGATTAGGAAGAAGAGATAAATGATACAGGAGAGGGGAGCAAATAAGAAAGAGGAAGAGGTTTATCGAATTAAGCGATGAATAGTAGGTTTCCATGATTGGCCGAGTTTATAGTCATCTTCCCGTTTAAAGTTGTTGAGATTTTTTTTGATTTCAAGAGCTTCACGAATGATATGGGAGGAGTAATAAGTTGTTGATGCCAAGATTTTTGCTTGGTCAAAACATATAAGATATTTGGAAGTATGGGGGTGTTCTGTGACTGCTGTCTTAGAGACGCGGATGTGGAGTGTGTCAGCTATATATGCTCTTTTAGGCAGGTTTTGATTGAATGACTTGTTTGGCCAATGTAGGATTTTTCGCAAGAGCAAGGAATTTGATAAATTCCTTGGCTTATAGCAGAGGGTTAGATTTATCCTTAGCAGTTCTAAAAAGATGCTTCACGGTTTTATGGGGTTTAAAAAGGGTTTTGATGTTCTTTTAGCTAATAGCTTAAAAATATGATCAATAACGCCATGGATGTAGGGAAGAGAGATGAGAGCTAAAGGTAGGGTAGAAGATGGGGCCTTTTGGGTTCTAGAATGAAGGGCTAAGTGAAAAGCTTTGTTGATTTGGGAGGTGGAGTAGCCATTAGATCTAAGGGTATTGGTTAGGTGGGCTTTATCTTTATCCAAAAGATGAGGGGCAAAGATTCGAATGGCTCGAGTAACGAGAGTTTTGAGAATGATAGATTTTAGTGTTGGGTGTGTTAATATTATGGTAGCTGCGGGAGGTATTTACCTCCATGTGTGAACCTGACGAGAATAGGAGACTCCGGAAAGCAAAAGAAAACCCTAATGAGTTGGCTAATAACCCTAGAAGTCTTGTCGGCTCAAGAAGATAACTTATATTAGGTTATTAGCCTCCAAGAGAAGAAGTCGGCCAGAAATAATAATAATATACTGAACAGACACATATCTAGAAGGAGAAGTCGGCCCCAACAAATCTGGCAGAACCAGTATAAATACAGGGCGCCAGTTCTCATTTGACAGCACCTCAGATCTGCAGTTCCCAGTTTGGTGCACATTGCAGTTCCCAATTTGGTGCGCACATGTGGAGGAGAGTTGCAGTTGCAGCTGCAACAGTAGCTAGTTTTCAGTATGAGCTTGGACTATCTCTTGGCTAGGGTTTGGACTATCTGATCATCTATTTGTGATGCGCTATCCTTGGAGGAAGATGTGCTACACCTTGTTTTGCTATCTAGCCTAGGGGTTGCTTCCGGTCTAATTCTCAGTCAAGGTTAAGGTGCTCGGAGGGTGGCTTCGACATATGGTTGGGTGACGAGGGTATCGTCAATGGTAAAACGAGCACAATCTTCTATATTCTAACAGGTTATGGGCCCACACCTCCTTCATTCAGTTTAAACGCTGGAAGGAAACATAGCCGCTAGGATATTGAGCTTGCTGAGGAACTGTCGCTAGGGTTACTAGCAGAAGCAACTTCCAGGACACTGCCACTAGGGTTACTAGCAGGAGCTTGCAGAAACCCTAAACCTCTTATTGAGGCACCTTAAGTGATTGGATTGACCTAATCTTCGGATAGATCAGTGCGCTCTACCCCAACGCATCTCCTGATACTCTTAGCAAGCCAAGACGTGAAGTTTGAATTTCTGGTCAAATCTAGGGTTTGACCAAGTCAAGCAAGCCATGACTAACTCTATGAAGTCTGAGAACAAGTTAGATGGAGCCTCTAACTTCAGAGCATGGA
>ML786850.1:876903-915396 GCA_009831015.1 Picea engelmannii
CTAAAGAAAAGGAAGGAGAAACACGAAGCATCGATTGTCGAAGAAAAGGAACCTACAAAGAAGACTAAGCAGGATGGAAGAGACTTCTTCTTCTAAAAAGGTAACAACACTCTTCTTATTCCTTGTACATATCTTGTTTGCATGGTCTCTGTACATATCTTGTATATCTATCTCTTGGAAGATAATGTGTTCCAAGAAGAACTATCCCTGGAAGAACAAACAAGATGAAATGGATATCATTAGATAATACACATGAAAAGATGAGATACAAATCACGTGGAAGCTATTAAATCAATCATGAGGAAAATTAGTAGAAGCAAAGTCAGAAAGAAGTCAGCAATCAAGAGGAAATTGGAAAAAGACTTATGACGTTTTTGTAGAAGACAACAAGATGGAAGCGTGGACTTTGTTAGACAAGAAAACCAATTATATATTGCAGAAGACAATAAGGTTGCAGATGGAAGTGTGGACTCTATCAGACGGAGGGAGCCGATTACATGCACTCTGACATGAAGCAAGGGTTAGGAGGGAGCTTATCCTATGATCCATTGAAAATGATGAAATATATATATATATATCCATGGTAGCAGCCATGAAAGACAGTACGTGTTCAGTTCAACCAGAGAAGAAGACTTCTTCGAAGAGAAGCCTTAAAGTATTCCTGGTTGTTCATCCAGATCCGTGATCCTATGATGAAAGGAAGAAGTGGAATCTCTAGGGCATGGAATCTATAAGAAACTCCATGGACCCAAGAGCTAAAGAAAAACATGAAGAAGAACATGAGGATTCCAAGAAAGAAAGAGGAACTAGAACAACCAGACATTGTATCAAGAATCACAAGATTACCAGCCTAATATGAAAGCAATCAAGCAGAAGAACTGAAAATCGTAATGAAGAACAGTGTATGAAAGACTTATGAATGAAAGCATTGCGAGATCTAAAACCAGAGGTTCTCCCAGATGGAGGGAGAAGACTATGATGATTACTTGTTCTAGTAAACCAGACTTATCTCTACACAAGTCATTATATCATCCGCAACATCCATGAGTTGGAGTTCTACATAAGATGAATGCAAAGAATGTTCTCCAGAGAAATTGAATAAAGAGCATATGAAAAGCAATCTCAAGACTTTGAGACATACCAGAAAGAGACTCCTGTATGCAGATAGAAGAAGATAACTTGGTGGATAACCTCCAGTACACAACAAGTACACAACAAAAGCGTAGTGAAGATTTCCTATAAAGATGACTACTCAATAGATCAGATCTCATGATGACAGAAGAAGTGCCACATGGATATGTTCTAGTTTTCCAACTATGATATACTCTATTGTTAAGATCTACATGAATCCTTCATAGTGTTCTAGACTAAAGTACATTTGAAATCAAGCATTACATTATTCATGACGAAGTCTAGAAAGGAGAAAATGATTCTCCAATACATATCTCCACAGATGAGCAGATAAGCAAACATTTTGGTAAAGCTTCTATCCAAGATGAAAGAGATTGCGTACTCAAGTTGGAGCTCGTGGAAACAACTTCCTTCTTATTGAAAAAGGAAGAAAATGACTCCAAGTTAGGAGGGAGCACTGAAAACATTATTTAAGACATTCGTCTTTAAATTTGAAAATGCTTTCCTGTTCGGAAAGTGGATTGAGATTTCTAACGGACAGTGACTTCCCATTGTGGTTAACATGGGAGGTAGTGTGATTGCTGATGTATTATAGACAACGACTTCCCATTGTGGTTAACATGGGGAGTGGTCTAGGGCAGTCTCTCTTCTTGAGGGTTACTCAAGAAGACTGGCCCGCCTCGCCGGACAACGATTTCTCATTGTGGTTAACATGAGGAATGGTTCGTTTTGGAGGTTGATGCAGGATAGTCTTTTCCTCTTGTGGTTAACGGAGGAAATGGTCTGGACGGTCATTCCTTAGGGTTTATACATTCTGTCCAGGGTGCACTTTGATTAGTGTAGGAGGAATGGCCCAGGGTGGGGAATGGTCCAGGCTCAACAATCAGGGACAAACATTCCTTAGGGTTATACATTCTTTCCAGGGCGCACTTTGATTAGTGTAGGAAGAATGGCCCAGGGTGGGGATTGGTCCAGGACAAACATTCCTTAGGGTTTATACATTCTCTCCAGGGCGCACTTTGATTAGTGTAGGAGGAATGACCCAGGGTGAGGAATGGTCCAGACTCAGACATTCCTCAGGGTTTATACATTCTGTCCAGGGTGCACTTTGATTAGTGTAGGAAGAATGGCCCAGGGTGAAGAATGGTCCATGCTCAGAGATCAGAAACAATCCTTCTTCCTTGTTTGAGAAGAATAGGGCAGATAGCCCATTGCTGATGAGGGCAAATATTCTTTCAAATCTCACAAACGTGAGTGAAAGATTGGCCCAAATGATTCAGTTTATATCATAACATTGTTTCTGTGTAGGTTGCTATCAGATGTTTGTTATGAAGACAATAGATATAGACTATTGTGGTGGATATGTTCCACTGTTCGTGAGGCAGATATTCTTTTAGAGCTCACAGATGTGAGTGAAAGATTGGCCCAAATAATTCAGTACATATCATAACATTGTTTCTATGCAGGTTGCTATCATATGTTTGTTATGAAGACTACTGTGGTGGATATGTTCCACTGTTCGTAACTATACATTACTAATCAAGTACTTGTGTGTTACTTGGTGTGGTAGTGAACCACTGGATTGTAGTTATGTACTACTATGAATAGACACAGTTGTGTTCTATTTTTGTTCTAACTGCCTTGAAGACTATCAACAGTTTATTGAAAATAATCACCATCCAGACAAATGATGAACATAGATTTTCCAGACGGAAATTGGTTCAGAGCATTTACTCTAGATTATAAGAGTGGCTCTTGTATCACTCTATGGTGTGAGTGACTTATTCAACATCATGTCTAATTACTCAGATGAAGTATGGTTTCGAGAGATGATGCAGCTGATGGTGATGGTGATGCTAATGTCTAGTCATGAGATAGTCTAGACGACTATATTGATGCTATTGGGTAAATGGTATGTTTTTGTGCTCAAGACCATTACCTGTAATACCTCCCTAGCTAGGAGGGAGTGTTAATATTATGGTAGCTGTGGGAGGTATTTACCTCCATGTGTGAACCTGACGAGAATAGGAGACTCCGAAAAACAAAAGAAAACCCTAATGAGTTGGCTAATAACCCTAGAAGTCTTGTCGGCTCAAGAAGATAACTTATATTAGGTTATTAGCCTCCAAGAGAAGAAGTCGGCCAGAAATAATAATAATATACTGAACATACACATATCTAGAAGGAGAAGTCGGCCCCAACAAATTTGGCAGAACCAGTATAAATACAGGGCGCCAGTTTTCATTTGACAGCATCTCATAATTGCAGTTCCTAGTTTGGTGCGCACTGCAGTTCCCAGTTTGGTGCGCACATGTGGAGGAGAGCTGCAGTTGTAGCTGCAACAACTAGTTTTCAGTATGAGCTTGGACTATCTCTTGGCTAGGGTTTGGACTATCTGATCAACTATTTGTGATGCACTATCCTTGGAGGAAGATGCGCTACACCTTGTTTGGCTATCTAGCCTAGGGTTTGCTTCCGGACTAATTCTCAGTCAAGGTTAAGGTGTTCGGAGGGTGGCTTCGGCCTATGGTTGGGTGATGAGGGTATCGTCAATGGTAAAACGAGCACAATCTTCTATATTCTAACAGGGTGGTGGTGAGAATGGGCAATGAAGTCTGTTGCTCTTCTCCGGTGCTGTGGACATTGAAATAAATTTATAATTGTTGCAACCAATGATTCAATTTAACAACATCAATCTCACCATGGTAGGGTTTTATGCCCACTTTTGCTTGCATTTTAAACATAGATTGTAAAGAAGTGATGACATTGGAACTTGGTTGCTCTTTCTTTGGCTCTTTTCTTCATAGCTCTTTTGGGTCTTCATTATCTCTCGATTTCTCGTTCGATCCAACTTTTGAGTTAGAGCCACCAACCTTCCCAAAAGGTCCAAACTTTTCTCTAGAGCCGCCATAAGGAGTGCCATGTTTCGAGAGATATCTGGGACATGTTCTTGTAGCTTTGAAAATATCCACTTTGGCTCATGACGAGGGTTGTTATGATTGGACTCATTCACCATGGCTTGTGTTTTGAGACTTCCTTCTTAAGCCAATTCTGCAACTTCCCACAAAACCCTAAAGAAAATTGCTTTGATACCAACGTGATCTGTAAACAACCATGGATATCGTCAATGGTAAAACGAGCACAATCTTCTATACTCTAACAAGGTGGTGGTGAGAATGGGCAATGAAGTCTGTTGCTCTTCTCCTATGCCGTGGACATTGAAATAAACTTATAATTGTTGCAACCAATGATTCAATTTAACAACATCAATCTCACCATGGTAGGGTTTTATGCCCACTTTTGCTTCCATTTTAAACATAGATTGTAAAGAAGTGACGACACTAGAACTTGGTTGCTCTTTCTTTGGCTCTTTTCTTCATATAGCTCTTTTGGGTCTTCATTATCTCTCGATTTCTCGTTCGATCCAACTTTTGAGTTAGAGCCACCAACCTTCCCAAAAGGTCCAAACTTTTCTCTAGAGCCGCCATAAGGAGTGCCATGTTTCGAGAGATATCTGGGACATGTTCTTGTAGCTTTGAAAATATCCACTTTGGCTCATGATGAGGGTTGTTATGATTGGACTCATTCACCTTGGCTTATGTTTTGAGACGTCCTTCTTAAGCCAATTCTGCAACTTCCCACAAAACCCTAAAGAAAATTGCTTTGATCCCAACGTGATCTGTAAACAACCATGGATATTGCATTGTAATAGTTCATCACAATAAATCTTACAATATTATGAAATATTTTATTATGCAGTTTGTTACCTTAGATCTCAAATTTAATATTATTAGCATAATGCTCAAAATTATGGAAATAACTGAATCTGAAATTAAAGAAACAAGCAAATGAACACACCATCCATAGAAATGAACACAAGCTGTGACCTCGGAAATCTGATATGAGAGAAAACCCAACTAGAAGGTGAGGGTTATGCTCTACACTCTTTTTCTCAGTTATGAAGTGCAAGTACAAAGAAAAGGGCTTTCACTATGGAGCTGCCATGGACACTGTGGCTTGAATGGCTGCTACAAAATGTTCTACCTCCTCATCATGCTTCAATATCCCACTCCTAGATGCTTTGCTCAACTATGGAACAATAACAATACCAAAAGAATGGAACCCTTATCTTTCTAGCGACCCAATATTCAACATAGCCTCATAGCCATCTAAGGTTAGGGTTATTGCATGCCACAACCCTAAATTAGTGTTAGGGTTTTGTACCCTCTAAAATGTTCTTGAAAGTCCACACGTGACTAACCCCACATGTGTGAGTAATGGGGGTTGATGTGACATTGACTTGGTACCATGGTGGTCAACTTGCGGGAGGCATAACTTCCACATATGAACTTTGATTGAGGTGATTTTTGCACTGTTGGGAAGCTTTTGGTGAGATAACAACCTTGAGGTGCTGGGAGCTAAGGTTCCAAAGTTTTGACCCCAAAAACTGTTGTTTGATGCCTCAAAGTGGCTTTGGATGTTTTGATACCCAAATCACCAAATTGGGACCTGCAAGCCAATTCTTCCAATTTTTCCATGCCGAAAGTACCAAGATAGATGACAAATTATATAATGATGATCCATTCTGGATCATTTCTCGACCCTAGGATGGACACCACTAGGCCGACAAACAAACCAATTCTAGGAGGTATCAGAGTCGGACTCACTTGATTTAGAGTACTACTCCCAGGTTTGTTTGAGCAAGCAATCTTCCATTCAAAGATTCTTCCACTCGACCTTGGATGTTAGGAGTGATGACCCTCTTCAATCTAGGGCTTCTTCTAGGATTACACAACCATGCCCCCTTGACCCTAGGTATTCTCCAGACAACATTATCAAGTAGTGCATCAACCCTTTGTGGTGATTGATGACTTGTTTGAAGAGCCTTATACTCTCCCCCCTATCATTGTTTCCCTATAGTTCAATCATGTCTTGACATCTTCTCTTTATATTACTTGCCATGGTTTTGTTTTTGCACTTCTTATTTTGTACTTGGTGCTTTTTCTACCTTTTTGCTTTTGATAGAGTAGCAATAGGAGATGCTTTCACACTCCCTTTGTGTTGTACTTACACTGGATGTACTTTGACTCTTGAGTCCCATTGACCTACAATTGTGGTCATTTGTTGGAGTCTGAACACTCATAAAATTATCTATTTTATCTTCTCTAAGTTCCCATTCCAGATAGAATGCTTATTGTCCCTTGCTAATGTGCCCTCAACCTCCACGAATATCAATGATTACTTAATTAATGTTATTCATTATTAGCTAGGTACATTACAATTGACACGTTGCCCTTGAAGAAAACTAATGCTCATAGTTGAAAAACAATTTGCTCTGTGAAAATCATCTTTGGCAATTGCCCACACATGCGTAACTGTTCACATGCAAGGAAAAGTTACATACTGGCGGAACAAGTGCCTACATATTGCTGATGTTAGAATATTGTGCTCGTTTCACCATAGACAATGCTACACCATTGTCACCCAACCATAGTCACAAAGCCACCCCCTAGCACCTTAACCTTTGCTAGAGAGAATGATTCTAGGAAGCGACACTAGAACCAACAGATAAACCAAGAGAGTGCACCTTCTCCAAGGTAGCGCACAAGTAAGAGTACCAAAAAGGATAAACAAGAGTGTGCTGCACCACTGCAGATGTTGTTGGTCCTCTTCCAAACTTGCGCACTACTTCTGCTGCTAATTCACTTCTAAGATATGCGCACCAACTGAGTGAGTGTATGTATTTCCAAATGAGCTAAAGCGCCTTCTATTTATACTAATCTGGTCAGGTGAACATGTGTCTCTTCAAGCAGGGCTGACTTGTCCTTTTCTGCATATAATACTTCAATATTACTTATTCTATTGAGCCGACTTGTCTTCCAAGTTTTTCACACATTTGTTTAGGTTTTCTCTTGCTTATGGAATGTTCTATTCTTGTTAAAGGTTTATCCATGGAGGTTAGCAGCTAGCAAAATATCAACACTCCTTTTAGCCAGTGAGGTATTTAACTATGATGTTCTCTTCTGGTCTTCATAGCCTTTCTCGCTATTCCATGATCTTGTCGTCATGGTTACGCAGACCATGCTACTGGTAGCATCATTACATCACACATGGCTACACCCATGTGGACTTGTCAATCTCATCTAGGGGCCACAACCCGCTAGAGAACACTAGAGCTACACCTCGTAGTGTGTGTCACCATCATTTCCATGGGCTACAACTACATGACGTGCTCACCCATGGTTACACACATGTCGTGAGTATCATCATTATTCATCCATCTCACATGGCATGAGCAAGACCTACATGGTCTTGCAGACTGGTAGCATCACTAGAGCTACACATGCTATCTCATGATCATGCAGATCATATTATGAGCAACACCATCACAACCATACATGTTCTCGACTATGCCACTAACGAACCAGACTGTCTCACTGGTGTAGCAACAACTCGACATACCAAACCATCTCATCGGAGTAGCCTACAACTCAGCATACAACCTACAACTCCGAACAAGGCCTTCAACTCGACATGAAGCCTACAACTCGACACAAAGCCTACAACTCGGCATGAAGCCTACAACTCAGCACAAAGGCCTACAATTCGGCACAAAGCCTACAACTCGGTACAAAGGCCTACAAGATCCTTCTTTTCGAATTCTGCCATCAACTCCCTCTAACTGAGCGAATCCTCCAACCACCCTTCTGTAAATTTTCAGACCCCAACCCTGTTTCAGTCTCGCTGATTTTTTCAGCCAATGTTAAATGCCCAAACCCAGTGTTATATCAGCATATAAAAACTTAGCAGAAAATAAACTTCAGAACTGAAACATGAGGATTCTGAACATCGTTTATAACGCAGAAATAAAATATCAGCAGCATATAAAACTTAGAAAATTATGGACACCGGATTTTTCGGTCTAACATCGACCCTGGAAAAACCCACAAGGGGAAAACCAGTGAGAGAGGGCTTTTTATTATTTAAGGGCTTCTGAGAAATTCTTTTACATCATATTCATCTTCATAAATTTACAAACTTATTTGGACATTCCTGTAGCTTTGCTTCTCGATTTCTGAACTAGAAATCCGTACCACTGTACGACTGTCACAACATTAAATGCTGTACGGCCTGTCCTCGAAATGCATGCCAAATTTCTGCTGATGCTGGACGAAAAACCCAACTAAACAAATGCCTTGAAAAATGTGCCCAACACCTTGAAAATCGTGCCCATAATTTTTCTGTTGTACGTCCCTTGATTTTTTGTAGGTTCGTACAGACTTTTCTCACCCAGAAAAATATGCCCAACAACCTCCTCGATTTCTGTGGTTGGAATAGTTGTACGTCAACCTTGGGATGCATGCCAAATACTCAAAAATTTGTGTTGCTGTTTGCCTCAAAAACTGTGCACAATAAATGCTGTATGGCCTCTCTAATTCGTACTGTACGAACTGATAATAAATGGTGTCTGTTGCCTTGTAATTCGTGCCTACTGTTTGCCTTGGGATGCGTGCTCTCCTCCTGCAAATGCTGTCTCTCTTCTCTAAGCTCGACCTCTCTCTTCTCTTCTTTCTCTCTCAACAAAAATGCATGTACTACCTAAGAATGGTTGTGCCCCCTTACCCTAATCGACCTCATGAGGTAGGTGAGGAGTCTCTCTAATCCAATGGTTGAGATTAGATTAGATGAGTGGATGAGATTAAATGTCTCTTCACTCACCCTCACTTTAGTCATAAAGTCACCTTTTAATTTGCATCTCACAAATTAAATGACTAGGGCCCACATTAGGCACTTTCTCACCCCTTAGGCGCCTAGGGAAGAGAAACACTCGCCTTGGTACTTTATTTAATAAAAAATTTAACACTCCCTCATACCGAGGAAAGTGTTTCTCACCACTCCAAGCTTGTCCCTGATAAATACAAACTTGCCTCTGCCCAATGCCTTGGTGAGTATGTCTGCAACCTGTTCCTCTGTAGATATGTGCTATAGCTCCACAACTCCTCTCTGAACATAGTCACGGATGAAGTGATAACGAATCTCGATATGCTTAGACCGGTCATGAAAAACTGGATTCTACGAGAGTTTAATGCAACTCTGATTATCACAGTAAATCACAGTAGGGCTCAACTGCACACCGAACAATCCCACCAACATCTTGTGAAGCCAAAGGGCCTCACAACTGGCCTGACTGGCTGCCATATACTCAGCCTCTGCAGAACTCAAAGCCACTGACTTTTGTTTTCGACTGAACCAAGACACAATTGCTGATTCCAATCCAAAATAGTACCTTGAAGTGCTTTTCCTGTCACTGACACATCGTGCCCAATCTGAGTCTGTATAGCCAACTAGACGAACTCCATCTCCTCTCTGATAGTCCAAACCATAATCTACCGTACCACAAAGATACCCGAGCACATGTTTTGCTGCCACCCAGTGCACTCTCCTAGGCTCCACCATGAACTGACTGAGGGTGTTGACAACTAAACAAATTTCTGGCCTGGTATTGACCAAATACATCAATGACCCGATCAACTGACGATACAAAGTGGAATCCACCAACTGTGACTCAGAAGCATGAAGCTTCTTCCAGTTGGTAATCATGGGAGTGGTCATGGGCCTGCTATCTCCCATCTGAAATCTGCTTAGAATCTCACACACATACTTCTCCTGTCCCAGGAAGATGTGTACAGGCTCCTGCCAAACCTCCAATCCCAAAAAGTAATGCATCAGTCCAATGTCAGTCATCTCGAACTCTGAAGCAAGGCTTTCCTTGTAGCTGCTGATGAGTCTCTTTGCCCCTGTAATGAAAAGATCATCCACATATAGCAGAAGAATGAGAGGATCCTCTCCGACCACAATGAAGTATAGGTTGGGATCCGCCTCACTCTTCTCAAAACCCAACTGCTGCAAATATGCATCTATCCTCTAATACCAAGCTCTGGGAGCTTGTTTTAGCCCATACAATGCCTTCTTCAGTCTACACACATGAGACTCTCTCCCATGCACCTCAAAGCCCAATGGCTGCTCAATATACACCTCCTCCTCAATAAGACCATTCAGAAATGCAGTCTTCACATCCATCTGGTGGATCTTCCAACCCATCTCTGCTGCAATGGAGATCACTGCCCTGATCGAAGTGTATCTAGCAACCGGTGCAAAGGTCTCATCATAGTTGACTCCCTCAACCTGTGAAAACCCTCGAGCCACAAAGCGAGCTTTGTACTTCTCAATTCTGCCATCCACAACATGCTTTAGTTTGTAGAGCCACTTGGAAGTCACCACAGACTTCCCCTCAGGTCTAGGAACAACTTCCCGAAGGCTCAGGCTCCCAAATATTGCTCACCATCACGATGTAGCTGCAAAACCTCTCGGGAGGTTTACTCTCTCTCACTGCCTGTCTGGGATTCCCCACTGAACCCTGTGCCTCCCTCAAAGTGTCTTGAAGCCACTTGGGCTTCCTCCTCTCTGAAGTAGTGTCCTGTCGAGGTGATTCTCCCTGGTCGACCCCATCTGCTGAAGACAATGATCCCAAAGTAGACTCTGAAGTACCTGATCCTGAAACCTGTGGACCAGTAGCTTGTGAACCTGAATCCTGTGGCCCTGTCACCTGTGAACCTATCGTCTCCGAAATTGGTGGCCCCGTACTCTGTGTTACTGTAGTCTGCTGCGGACTCACCTGAATCTATGGTGAAGACTGCTCACCCTTCTCTATCCCTCTAGACTTCCTAAAGGCTCCGCCCTCCTCAAATTTGACATCCCTCCTCAAGGCAATCTTCTTCAAGGAAGGAAGGTATATACGGAAAGCCTTTGAAGTCTCACTGTACCCAACAAAGATCCCTCTCTTTGCCATGGGCTCCAACTTTGTCCTCTTCTTAGAAGGGACATATGAAAATGTGATGCACCCACAAATACGAAGGTGCCCCACCTTAGGTTTTTTCCCACAAAAAGCTTCCTTAGGAGTCATGCTCCCCACAACCTTGTGAGGACTCCTGTTCTGCAGATAAACTGCAGTGTAGCATGCCTCAATCCATAGAAATAGTGGCAGCCCCTGATCATTTAACATGGCTCTTGCAACCCCAATAATGGCCTTGTTCTTCCTCTCTGCAACCCCATTCTGTTGTGGGTTGTAAGGAACAATCAACTCCCCCCTGATGCCCTCTCCTGCACAGAAGTCCATGAACTCCTTGGAGGTATACTCACCCCCATTGTCCGATCTCAGGACTGATTTTCTTCCCTGTCTGGTTCTTCACAAGAGCTTTGAACTTTTGGAACCGACTGAAGACCTGTCCTTTGGTCTTCATGAAGAAAATCCAGGACTTTCGAGAGAAGTCATCAATGAATACAACATAGTATAGGGAACCAGTCAACGATGCCGAAGACATCGGGCCACATACATCTGAATGTATAAGATCAAGTATCCTTGCTGCTCTACTGTCACTGCTCGGAAAAACAGTGTTGGTGTACTTTCCCAAAGCACACCCCTTGCACAACTCATGGTGCTCTGAACTGAAATCTGGAACTCCTGCCACCATCTCCCTCGGAACTCTCAAAGCCCCATGGTGCAAATGTGCCATAGCTCACATAGGTCACTGCTGCTGTTGGTAGAATGAATCAATGCTCTCACTGGTTGGAACAAAAACTTGTACAACCTCTCATGTCTAGTACCAATCACTTTGGCCGAAGTGATGCTAGACCCTCTGGGGAAAAGAAGCACCTGCCCATCACGGAACAAGACCTCATAGCCCTTCTCCTTAGTAGTAGAAATTGACACTAAGTTCTTCTTCAAGTCCAGAACATATAGAACCTTTGTCAAAGTCATGGGAGGCAAAGACTCCCTCCAAAATGATACGGTCCCACAACCAGCCACCTTTACCTCTTGGTCATCTCCAAGCACTACCTCTGCATCTCCACACTGTGTAAGATCTGTCAGGTGCTCACGAACTGTTGTCATATGACGAGAGGCACCACTGTCAATATACCAAGTATCTGAAGTAGTGGTCCGCGAGGATAGACACACAATCAAGGAAAATTTCCTGTCAAACTTGGTGGAAAACTCTTCCACCTCTGCTGAAGCTGCTGTTTGTTTGTTTTTCTTGTTCGGACACTGACCTACATAGTGCCCAAACTTATGGCATGCAAAGCACTTGACTTTGCTCATGTCTTTCTTCCCTTCACCCTTGGGCTTGTGTCCTCCCTTTGGACCCTTTTTGAACTTCTTCTTGCTAGTGGTAGAAAGAGCCACATTCTCCTCCTCATGACCTGTAGATGAATTGCCATGTACATAACCTCTCCGGGTCTCCTCCTGAATAAAGTCATCCCAAAGACGTTCCCAACCGGGAAGCTTCTCCCTAGCAACAATGCCCTCCACAAAAACAATCCATTGTTTGGAAACTCCATTCAATGCTGTTCTCACAAGATCACTGTCAACTATGGCTCCCCCATAGCTCCAAGCTCATCTCTCACCTGTGTCAATCTAGTAAGGTATGTGATCACATTTTCAGCCTTGGTCATTTTTATGCTCTTTAGTTTTTCCCTCAAAACCATTTTCCGGTTCTCATTTGTACTCTAGTACAATTTAGTCAAAGACTCCCACATCTCATAGGCATGTGTCTTCCCTGTCAAGTGAGGAATCAAATGATCCTTGATGGCATCAAGAATAAATCTTTTAGCCTTGATACTCTTCCTAGTGTAGGCTGCAAGAAGAGTAGCATCAGTAGGTACCACAATAGGATGAGTAGTGGTATTTTCCACAATGTCCCGCTACTCGTTTTCTTGCAAAAACAAGATCATCCTCTCCTTCCAAGCACCAAAATTTGCTGCCCCATCAAGTCTATCCTCAACCCTCAAACCTGTAGCCATTGATCATTTTCTACTGAAAATATTAAATTCAAAAATCTGCCCTGTGAAGTGATTGTTGTCCCAACTTTCTGACTGCTGAAATTTCTGCTTCTCTTCAACTTAGCTCTGATACCATGTAAATTTTCAGACCCCAACCTAGTTTCAGTCTCGCTGATTTTTCAGCTAATGTTAAATGCCCAAACCCAGTTTTATATCAGCATATAAAAACTTAGCAGAAAATAAACTTCAGAACTGAAACATGAGGATTCTGAACATCGTTTATAACGCAGAAATAAAATATCAGCAGCATATAAAACTCAGAAAATTATAGACACATGAATTTTCGGTCTAACATCGACCTTGGAAAAACCCACAAGGGGAAAACCAGTGAGAGAGGGCTTTTTATATTTAAGGGCTTCTGAGAAATTCTTTTACATCATATTCATCGTCAGAAATTTACAAACTTATCTGGACATTCCTGTAGCTTTGCTTCTCGATTTCTGAACTAGAAATCTATACCACTGTACGACTGTCACAACATTAAATGCTATACGGACTGTCTTGGAAATGCGTGCCAAATTTCTGCTGTTGCTGTACGGAAAACCCAGCTAAACAAATGCCTTGAAAAACGTGCCCAACACCTTGAAAATCGTGCCCAGAATTTTTTTGTTGTACGGCCCTCGATTTTTGTGTAGGTTCGTACGGTTTGTACACACTTTTCTCACCCAGAAAAATATGCCCAACAACCTCGATTTTTGTGCCAGGAATAGCTATACGATAGCCTTGGGATGCGTGCCAAATACTTAGAAATTCGTGTTTCTGTTTGCCTCGAAAACTGTGCACAATAAATGTTGTACGACCTCTCTAATCCGTACTGTATGGACTGATAATAAATGCTGTCTGCTGCCTCGTAATCCATGCCTGTTGTTTGCCTTGGGACGCGTGCTCTCCTCCTGCAAATGCTGTCTCTCTTCTCTAAGCTCGACCTCTCTCTTCTCTTCTTGCTCTCTCAGCAAAAATGCATGAACTACCCAGAAATTGGTGCGCCCCCTTACCCTGATCGACCTCATGAGGTAGGTGAGGAGTCTCTCTAATCCAATGGTTGAGATTAGATTAGATGAGTGGCTGAGATTAAATGTCTCTTCACTCACCCTCACTTTAGTCATAAAGTCACCTTTTAATTTGCATCTCACAAATTAAATGACTAGGGCCCACATTAGGCACTTTCTCACCCCTTAGGCGTCTAGGGAAGAGAAACACTTGCCTTGGTACTTTATTTAATTAAAAATTTAACACCTTCCATCTGTTGCGTGCCCTTATGCATCCTGCAAAGTGTCATGAAACCTTGCTTCTTCCTGATCATTGACTCCCTCTGAAGTTTGACTCCCTCTGAGTCCTTTCAAGTCTTTCTTTCCGTGGTAACCTTCCTGAAATACGCAGGATAACCTTTGCCCAAAACAGGAACAACAAGAGCAAAAGTATTTGCAATATAATAGTATTTTATATAAGAACAAGAATTATCTCCTAGAGGAGATGAAATATCTCCTAGAGGAGATGTTAGTTCATATTGCAATTAGGTACAATAAGCGTTTATATTAATAGTACATGCTACTAAGTATTCATTTGTTCCTAGCATTAATAAAATCTAAAGGATTGCAATACTTAACCAGTGATAAGCATATCAAACCCGATATGCAAACCTGGAGTCTGGCTATTGTTCCGCTTGAGTTGCTTTTCTTCTGAGACGAGTATTCTTTGCAACCTGGAGAGTGTGTTGTTCCTCTGAATGTATTAGATCTGAGATTTTTCTGGCTCTATGATTGCTTCTTGGACAAAGATCCCTTCTCTTTCTAGAGATTCAGATCTGCAGTAGTTGCCTTTTATTGTTTCTCCTACTCCACGTTCATGTGCTTGGAAGCTCCAAAAATCAAACTCTTCATCCTTTGACGCCTGCTCTTCAGTCTGTGGTGCCATAATTTTTCCCATTGTTCTTTGCAAGCATGATGTCAATCCTTGGCTTCTATGCTCTACCAAGAGACCATGCTTTTGCTGCGCCACGCTGATTATATGGAGGAAGTCATGACTGTCTTTGACTTTGACCTTGACCAGTCTTTTGACTTTCACCAATCAAACTTTGACTTTGACCAGTCAAACATTGACTTTGACCCAAAAAATTCAACTTCGACGTTTTTGATGGTTGAGGGCACCAGGAGATGTGCGGATTAGGGCGCACTAGGATATCCAAGAATTATGCCAAACGCTTCACTTAAAGTGCCCGAACAATCAGGTTAGGGTTTGTTGTTGCTGCAAGATCAGAAACCCTAGCTGCAACTGCAATTGTGCTACAACGAGCTTGACAAAGAACTGCGGATCTACCTTCCAGTGGTTAGACTGTTGCGAAGGTGGTGTGGGCCCATAACCTGTTAGAATATTGTGCTCGTTTCACCATAGACAATGCTACACCATTGTCACCCAACCATGGGCACAAAGCCACTCTCGAGCATCTTAACCTTTGCTAGAAAGAATGATTCTGGGAAGCCACACTAGAACCAATAGATAAACCAAGAGAGTGCACCTTCTCCAAGGTAGCACACAAGTTAGAGTACCAAAAAGGCTGAACAAGAGTGTGCTGCACCACTGCAGCTGCTCCTCTTCCAGACTTGCCCACTACTTCTACCGCTACTGCACTTCTAAGATATGTGCACTAACTGAGTGAGTGTATGTATTTCCAAATGAGCTAAAGCGCCTTCTATTTATACTAATTTGGCCAGGTGAACAGGGGTCTCTTCAAGCAGGGCCGACCTGTCCTTTTCTGCATATAATACTTCAATATTACTTATTCTGTTGAGCCCACTTGTCTTCCGGGGTTTTCACACATCTGTTTAGGTTTTCTCTTGCTTCCGTAATATTCTATTCTAGTCAAAGGTTTATCCATTGAGGTTAATACCTCTCGCAGCTACCAAAACATCAACAACTGAGAGGTGTGAAACAGGTGCCTACAGGTTAAAGATACCAGCCACAGTTGAAATGGCGCCTCCCCCAAGTCAAAGTCAAAAGTTTGTATTCGTAACAATAAAAAATATATGGTCAGACCGTCTTTCATATGCATGGATGGGGTTAGGGTTTAGGGGGAGATTGTTTTAAGCTATAAATTGTTTGTCGTTTTCAAGCTTTTAGGTTTCTTATGTTGTATGGCTGTCTGGTCTCTATGGACCAGAGATGCCCTTGACAAATGTGGTATGACTGAGTACATTCTAGCCAACCCAGGGGCATTTTATCTCCATTGGGGCGTACTGCGAATGTGGATGATAGGGTATTAGCCAACCCTAGGTATGCATGCATCCATAACTTTGATTATTTGACTATAAGGTTGTTGGGAGTCTATAAAGTGCTGTGGATGGAGGGAGATCCAAAAAGGCTAAGGAGTCTTGTTTCCCTCAGAAAATTAGTTTCCGTGGAGAACAGAATGAAGATGCGTTGTTGCTAAAGGATTTATTGCACTACATATGCAATGCAAACTCATATATATTTCTCTTTGTAGATATAGCTCTGGAACTCGAAAACTGGTATACAAGGACTTGGGACAAAGATACAATATTGTCATGCAGATATGCAAAAAGTTTCTTTGTGACAAGATCTAATTGTAATGCAAGTCCATCCTTGAAATTGCTGAGTATACATTTGTGCTAGGTGAGCATGACACATACAAGTGTGATAGGCAAGCACTGAGTAGATGACAGAAGTTATAACATGGGCACTGTTATCACTTGGAAATTCCCACCCTGAAAAACTTACAGGAATCTGGATAACATTAGAAAATAAACCACTGTCACCTCGCTTATCTCCTCTTGCTTTGAAGTTAGTGGTTGCTAACATTACAGCAAGCTAATAACTGTTTGAATGCTGTCTATGTTAAATTAAA
Source organism: Picea engelmannii (assembly GCA_009831015.1). NCBI lineage: Eukaryota > Viridiplantae > Streptophyta > Pinopsida > Pinales > Pinaceae > Picea > Picea engelmannii. The sequence continues at coordinate 893,795 of ML786850.1, forward strand.
TGCTGTTTTTGAGTATTTTATTATGCTTTTAAATGTGTTTAGACTTTTACTGTGCACTGAAATAGAGAAAAAAAAAAGTTTTCTCTCTATTTCTGCATTAAAAATGAAATTACAGCAAGTTAAGCTTGCTGTAACTTAACAGAAAATTAAATAAATCTAGCTAAGAATGCCTGAGTTATATGCTTAAGATGCAGGAATTTTTAGATAGAGAAGTGGTTTTGCTTTTATGTGATTAATTCTATAACTAAATAAATCAACCAGTGCCTTGTGGAGGAAAGAAGATGAAATGAAGAAAAGCGATTAGGGAGGACAAAATTATCCTACTCCTACTAAAATTCTACCAGGATTAATCTGAAAGCAAGTAAAAGTCTACAAAAATTATAGAAGTCTTACACATGTAAAGCAAGAGATAGTTCCTTGGAAAAAAAAGCAAGAGATAGTTTCCAAAAAGAACTTGATTGTCTTTATTGCCAAGGGACTGTAGGATGAACAAGACTCCTTGACAGGTCCGGACATAAAAGAATTCTCCAAGTTACGTGATCCTCCTTTGCAGAATACGATAGATACAGTCACAATACTGCAAGTTCAAATCCAACTACCACAGTTCTGTCCATGCTACCTCTTAATGTCACTATCTCAAGGAAGAAATAAACAAAAGAAGGGTGCAAGGCAATACTCAATATTCTTTAGTGCTCCAGTCATTCACAAAAAATTATATTCTTTGCACCTTCAATGATTTTACAGTATATAGAAGAATGAGAGAATAAGAATAGGAGATAGATAGAAATAGAAGAGAAGTAAGAATAGTAGTCTCCAAGAATAATGCTCCTGTTTTGAGAGCAACTAACATGTGTATGAAAAAACTACTCCAAAATTTCACCCTCCCATAGTAGCTACCTGCAAGAGAAAATATACTTGTCTATGGCTAATTTTCCTTTTTAATGCACTTTTATCATGCTTAAATAAGGCCCTACGAATTTTCTAAGGAGAGAATCCCCTAAATTTAAGGCTTAAATGATGAATAAGCGAGGATAAAAGATAGTATGGTGGGCTAGGCTAATTTTAGGAAGTAAACACTTAGAAATAGCAATTAAGGTCAACCATGTCACAATTAGTAACCTCCTCACATGCTAATTATTTCAATATAAAAATTAGTAAGTGGCTTCCCAAGAGGGCGAGTACGGTTTTAGACTCAGAATGGTAATGAACAAGGCTCAAGGAAGATGCAAGAAAGCTTATCAAGGAAGGTGCACCATCTGAGGTCATATAAAAACATTTCAAGGCTCATAACATCCTCAAATAACAAGTAAACTCAACGTGGGCCCACCAAGTAACCTCTCGACCATTCCAAAACACAACTGGTACCTAAAATTTCCAAGTGCTTAGAATGCCCAGAAATTTGAGAATAATGTTGTATGCCATATTGGGTGTCCAAAAAGTCTAGTCTCCCTGCTAATACTAACATTGCTAAAATAACACCACCTTGGAATCAGATGAAACTCAAACCATAGGCAAATCTCTCAACTGGTTCCTCAAATATGTAATCATCCTATCAATGGGACAGCTTTCAGAAACTGCTAAAATAGAAATTGCTAAAAGTAACTCCATGCACATCTTCCCAAAGGGTATCCAAAACTATGGTCAGATATTGAAAAATATAAGTCTGCGAAACCCAACCTGACCATACCACTTGGGGGTTTTCGACCTCCCATACTTGCTCCCAATATCACTTCTAACCTGCAAGTATGGGGTCCTTGCTCTACGATAACTCTGTCCATCAGATGTACCTGTAAATATGTTTGACCTGCGCAATAACCTGTCCTACTATCAACCCCTAAATAACAAAACTCATGAACTGTCGATGCCACATGGATAGACCCACCAACCAATCCATCTTGTAATGTACCCACGAACAAAATAAGATAGGCACTAAAATTGGATCTTGTAATCTAGGTGCTAACAAGCGAAACAAAGGAAAAGTGTAGTGTGTTGTTTAGGCACGAAAGAAAATACAAAACAATCCAAGGGGTGCGTGGGAGGATGAGGTCATTGGCTTTGCAGAGGAATGCCACAGGAGTGAGATTACGGCATGAAACATGCTTAATGGGCACGTTTAATAGGGAGTGTGCCGTAATGATGAAAGGTCATAGTGGAAGTTGAAGTGACAAGAATGGATCTGACAGTCACAATGAAGTTGAAGAGACAAAAAAATTGAAGGTTGCAGTGGAAGCGGAAGAGATAGAAAGGGACCTGGATTTCTGGAGGAAGATAAGAGCCAGATCTGACATGAGAAGATGCGGGAGCAAGAGCAAGGGTCTGAAGAAGCTGGACAGCCAACCTGTGAAGGAAATAAAAGGGATTGTTTTCATCAGAATCAGAATAGGGAGTCCATAGCCAGAGATAAGAGCTGTAGAGAGCTGACCAAGAGCCAGAGTAGTAGAGCACCGGGGCAGACTGTAAATCTGTAAAGGTATTTTAATTTCTGTTAATGAGAATGATTAGACAGTTTCCTTTATGATTGTGAAATCAGGCTGTTATGCTCTCTGGCTCTGAGTGTTGTTTGGCCATTTATGTTGCTGTAGCATATTTTGGTTTTAATTTTGTGACTTAGAGTCTGCTGCACTTAGTCTGCAGGGTTTGAGATAATGGTGAATTGACTCTGTTATCGTGCAATTTGTACTTGTCCCAAAGGGAAAGGCTAAGGGAGGCAAATTGGCGTAACAGGAGGTTAACCTATCACTGTCACCTTAATCAGATACCTCTTTCTATTTAGGGTTGATGGCCGGTGACCTGGGGGTTTGAGAAGACAAGGGTTAAAGACTTAAAGTGTCTAAAGGTATCCCTTCTCACAAGTCACACTGATCAGAAAGTCTCAAGGTTTTAACCAATGAAGCAGTGATGTGCTTATATGTACCTGCCCAGAACAAAGCAACAAGAAAACGATATCTTTTGCAAGTACAATTTGATGTTTGTGCTTCATAAAACCATGAACATAACAATAAAAGCAATAGTTGAAGTATGATGAAGCAAACATAATTTTATAACAGCAATGTTTATAAGATGATAGCTTCACAATAGATGCCTTGAAAGAGCTTCACAATGACCAAAAATAACAACTCAATAATAGCAATGTACTAGCAGTGGTCAGAAGCTAATTAAGCAGTGTATAAATCAACTTTGTAATTGCTTTTAGGTGCTTTTATTGCTACAATAGATGGCTGTAGCTTACTTTTGTAACAATAACAAGTAGGTTAGTGAATTAGTCTACTCTAGGGTTAGGAAAGGTTAGTAGATAGCTTGAGGTAAAAGTTTTGAGAGTTGTTTTCATCAATCAATCAAGTGCAAGGCTTAGATCAATGCCTTTAGGGTTAATGGAGTCACTTTTAGCAGCGACAATCTTGAAGGAACAAATGATAATGTGAGAGCTAGAGACAAAAGGTCAATGATTGAAGTATTGGTAACCCAAGGCTTCAATCACTAAACCCTAGGGGGAAAATGGCCACTAGGAAGTAGGTAACCCTAGGTCCTAGTGGTTTTCCTCCTTTAGCTCAAGGATGAAGTAGATGAAGGCTAGATGAAGCAAATGATGCTAGGGTGTTGCAATGGCAAGTCCCTTAGCACAAAGCTTCAAGAAAGTAGAGTTTCTAGCACAATCTAGTAGGTGAAAAGTTGTTAAGGCAAGAACAATAACATGTGCTTTAACCTTCTAGGATTTTAAGCTAGCAATTTCATAATCTTGGAAGAAATGCAAGATAAATACACCATAACCATTCAAAATGAACAAGAATTGCAGAAATTTATTTACATTCACCAAGAATCATCTAGCAATAGGCCTAGTTGAAGACTTTTCACCAAGAAAAATGCCAAAATACATCGAAACTAGCCTCCTTCAAGAAGTAAGCACTAAATTTCAGCCAATAAACCCTAAGTAGGGTGCAAATTTCAGACCTCACTAAGTGTGAGTGAAAGATGATAAAAAATAAGCGAGATTTTTCCCTTATTTATACAGTTACAATGACCTTTAATTTACAAATTAGGTCAAAAAGGACGACATGGCCAATTTACATGTAATATCCAGTTTTTACATAAAAATGACAATCAAGCAGAAAAGGTGACGTCATGCCCTTTTAGGGTGACGTTAGGCCTTTAAGGTAAAACCTTGGCCTTTAGGAGCAAAGGTTAGGCTTCCCAAGGCCTCTGGATCAAGCCACACATGCCACTTGGCACACAACTGCCTCCAAAGTGTCCATCAAACGTTGAGTGACGTCATGGGCCTTCCAAGGCCAACATCATAGTGGGAGGGCAAGACCCCCCTGGGTCCAGGCCTGCCAGGCTGTCTTTGGTGGAATGTCCTCCTCTCTCTCCGGTTCAGGCCTCTGACATGTGTCTTCCCCTGGCTGGGTTCTCAACATCCATCTGGTGGGCTTTTAGCCCTATGGAGGTCCGAACTAATCATCTCCCCATGTGTACCTGTCCGTCGAGTGTGGCCCTGCCACAACAACAAGTACGCCCTCCATGGGCTCATAAGTCACATGGATCATAGCAATGTCAATCACGTCTAATAATCAAGTTATCTAAACATGGGCATAAACCCCCCCTTTTCCAGACAAGTGCTCAAAGACGTTATGCTATTCTACAAGCCAGGTTTGGAGAGGGTGTCAGGAGGTCCTACTGGGCTAATTCTCATTGGACGTGGGATGTTTCCAGGTGAAGACAAATCCATGCCATGTAAGTGGATGAGGTTGTGTAGGGATGTTTGAGCAATGGGTGCAATGATGACAGGGGAATGTATGGCTTATCTGTGGGTGCCTCTGAAGAGGGTGAGCAAATGTTTCCTAGCCCATTCAATGCCTTTTACCTTTTTATCTTATTGCTTTTTCTTTCAAGAGACTAGTTAGGGGACATTGCCCGGGCGTGGTGACCAACGATGACAATGTTACCCACAAGCATTTCACGGAGATGAGAATGTTGGCTCGTGATGAGACCCCTTTCTCTTGGCTTTGCCACCAAGAGCCACTACCCTGGCGTGGTGACCAGCTGAATGGTAGTGTCATACTGCTACATGCCCATGCACTTAATAGGCTGGCTAGTGATGAGACCCCCTATCCTCCAACTAGGTCTTGTTTTTATTATTTTATAGGTCCCTTCTTTTCTTGCGAAGAAGCCTTTTATTGCTTTGTTGGGGATCCCTGGGTGAAGCATCTGAAGGTTTTGTTCTTTTGGCTTTTATCTTTTGCCAGCTACTTCTACCCTCTGGGCCTTTAGCCCCTTCTTCCCACAAGGTAAGGTACAACCCTTTGCTAGCTTAGCAAACCCAATGCTTGAACCAATGTAGGGGATGGATGAGAGGGAAAAAGATGAAAAGTGATAAGTATGGTGGGAATGGGTGATGACCTTTCATGAACCCACCCAGTGGCAACTCAAACCCTATGGGAACCAACTTGCTAGGGCATCTTGTCATTCTTCCCAGGTGTGGACAAGTGGAAAGGCATAAAGTCCAAGCACACGTCAGAAGCAAAAAATATTAAATGCACATATTCAAATGTTTTGACAATCAGAGTGACACATACCATGATACCCGGACTCATTACCTCATGGAGCAAGATCCATTGCTGCTGAAGGACCAGGCCGATGGTATGGATGCTGCTGCTGCTGACAAGGTGGAGGCGCTGAAGAAGAAAGATGGGCCCTCCAGGGCCAGGCTCAAGTCGATATGGCTCTCGGTACTCCATGTCTAGGACCTATGGTCCTCGAGACAAAATCTCCTTAGTTATTCCTAGGCTAGGGGATAACAGACCCCATTGCGCTCTTGATTGTGCCAAACTGTGAGTGTATTAACCCTAAAAAATGTGAGCTTGGTCTGGATTTGATCAGATAGATAAGGTAATTTTATTGATGTTCAACGAATGATCACAGAAGTAGGTCAATGGGACGGAAAAGTACATCCAAGAACTAAAGTATAATGTGAGAGTGCGAAAGCAGCTACTACATTATTATCAAAAGCAGAAGATCGAAGCTTGTAACTAACATCTAAACAACTAGCTAAAAAGCTAATGAAGAAGCACAGGAACTGAGTACAAGTACATAGAAAGATGTGAAAAAGCTAGAGTGCTGAAATAAGAAGGCATTCAACACAGATCAAAGGAGATGATGTCAAGAAGTGCTGGAGCTGGCTGCAGAGGATGATTATGGGGACCCAGAGAGAATTTTCCCATCAGAGCCCTTAATGACTGTGAAATCGCTGATGCACTGACAGATGATGTCCTCTGGGGTGTGGTCGGGTGTATGATCTTGGGAGGAGGGCAGGAGAGAGTGATCCCAGCTCTCATGACATCCAAGGCCACGTTGAGGAAAGTCCAGATGGAATCCTGGATGCGCTGAATGGGGGGTGCCCTGTGCTGAGGCTGTCTAGAGCTGAGGTGTCTACTGGACTGTCTGCAAGTTTGGTGGGGTGTAGCATGTAAGTTGTAACCTGGAGTGACAGCTCAGAGAACATACAATATAAATGTGTTTGTGCTTGTTTATCTGGAAAAACAGAATAATACAGAACCTGTGATGTTTATAGGACAACTAAAAATGTAGTAGTAAAATACAAAATATAATTTTGACCTAAGACGTAAAACTCAGTAAGTTTGTATGCAGGAAGTGTTTTAGTTTTCTTATAACTCTTTTTGTACTTGATATGCCCACTTTTGTATGTGATTTGCTTTCAAATTCTTCTCATTGTTGTTAGCTTAGTTGTTGAGCATAAACTTATTGTTCCTTTTCAGGGGGTGCCTTACACAATCTTGCATTACCATTGTTGCTTTTGTACTTTTGAGTCCCGTTGACCTAATGTTTTCATTTGTGGACATTAATATAATTTATTTATCTCTTTATTTCTTTCTATTTTATTCTTACTTCTTTACTGATACTGGCCCCAATATTGTGAAGGTTAGACCAAGAACAGAGAAAATACAAATTGCCAGGAAATACCAAGGGTGTGTTTTGAAAATATTTCTATTTACAAATGCTATCCATTTCTGAAGTTCTTGCATTTCTCGTGATTTGGATTTTTTACATTAAACCTATCACTTTGCTACCCTTCATCACGTTGCACAAGTCATAAATGTTGTAGGATTTCATGTCTGTTTTGTACATCCAGGTCAGCAATCATGGATGAAAATGAGAAAAAATTCAAACTCATCTTTCAATATATTAAGGGAAGTTTATTGTTTTTGATGTATCATGATTATTTATCTTTTATTCACTATAAAATGCTAATATTAGTTATGTCTTGATTCCAAAGGGTGAAACCTATCTTGTGTAAATGTATATTATGCTGGGGAAACTTATCTGGTGTAAATGTATATTATTTTAGAGTAAACGTATATTATGCAGCATTCTGTTCAGCTCCCTGGAATGTTGGGGCCAGTCAAGCCCATTTTCCCAAACGCTACATCTATTGTTGGTTGCTATCAAATTAGTTGTGATGACATCATCCTTGTGAAAGAAATACTTTTGCTGTGACATAAGCAAGTTGTTTAATCTCCATATTTAATATTGACCAGGGAAACCTAGAGTGAGTAATAACTATCAGAGAACTTTGAAATGAGATTATGAATGTACTTTTGGTCTTTGGCAATGAGAAGAGCATTTAAGAAGAAACAATGAAGAAGAGAAAACTGGCTTTTACTGCTACATGGGTAAGACAAAAGGATACCACCTGAGTGTGGAATATTTATTTCTCACACTAATCAGCAGTTCACATACTTGCAGAAAATTTAATCTTTTATGGTTACAGAATACGCAAAAATTCTTTGGAATATAATTTTTAACACATTTAGAATATATTTCATAAAGTATGAGTTTGTTCAAATAGTTGTTGAATGTTATGTTGACAGAGCTGATGGCCAAGAGGTGGTGGTCGACAACAAATTCTTGAGGGCAAATTACCCATTGTTGGTAAGTGGTATTTTACTCTGTCCTTTTGTAATTATATATCTATTGGTTTATTATTGCGTGTGTCATTGTGCCTTGTTCCTTGGCCTATTCATTATCGTTGTACAATTTGTTAATGTGTTTTTTTTGGACCATTGTACTTCTATTATTTTTATAGCATCTAATTCATCCCTTAGCATCTAATTCATCCCTTTACTGATCTTACAGTTGATTGACTTTTACGAGCAACATCTTCGGTACAGCACTGCACAGTAGAGATATACCATATACAAAGCAACCTGATCACAGCTTGAAAACATAATTGTTTCGTGAGTATCTTTTAGGAATTCTAGGTTCCTGCCTTCTTGTCCTATAGTTTGTGTTATTTAAATTACGGTTCTCAAAATTTCTCTCAGTTTCTTCTGTAGAGAAGTGTGGGAGATGTCAGTGTTATGTTCTGGAAAATCTGTGGTCACATTTTTACCATAAGCTGAAGGTGGTCACCAAATTATGCTTTCAAACAATAAACAAGTCAGTTCTATCATGTATTTACCTTGAATTTTCATGGCGTTTGATGCATATAATGGAGTTATTGTCAATCAGGTTCAAGGGATAGTTAGATAGACATTTTTGTTCATTGTAATCTTATGGATATTGCACTGTATCTAAAAGGTGGATCCTAGATTCTTTAATTTTCCGTGTATATGTGTTTTTGTATGCTAATGTATATTTTGCAGTAGTCAGGATCATGGCCATGAAGCATTCTGTTTGGATAGGCATGGGAAGAGAACTTCACATAAAAAGCTAAAATAGTTGTGTATAGCAAGTCTTGAAAAGTTTTGATTGCATCGAATCAGTTAATTATGACGGATATATTTGCAGCATAGAACTGGTCTCTTTTTTAAGTTTAATGTCAAATTTTAGGTAGTTTTCCTTCTCAAAATGCGAAACTGTGATATTATTATCACAGTTATTTGTCCCAAGGTGAAGAAAATGGCCACCTGGAGCAGTTGAATCATATACAAGGAGCTTACCTTTGGAGGCAACAGTGATACTTTACAAGGAGCTTACCTTTGGAGGTAACAGTGATACTATACAAGGAAGTAATTCTACTTCATATGGAGAGTAGAATTTGTCCCAATTTACAAGGAACCAATTATACAATTGGGAAGCCAAAGAAAAGATGGGATAGCCGAGTGAAATAATCCCTATTCCAGCGCCAGAATTAAGTATTTGTCAAAGTAGATATCCATTAGTAGTGGGGGAATTTACCAACTGATGAAACTGTAGAGAAATGAAAAGTGGGCAGTTCCGAGTGATCACAAGTAAACGCTGAAGAAAAGGAGTGCTGAACATCCATTGGATGGCTAAACGATCACTTCATGATATTGTAGTAGTTTCAATCGATGATTACTAAATTATGTTCAAATTATTGATAATCTGGAAAGATCAGTGAAGAAATATTTTGATTTTTCTAAGGTAAAGGATTGAGTTGAGAAAAGCCAACTTCTTTTTCAGGTTAAATTGGCAGCTTCCAGTTACTGAAGTGGTTGCTTGAAAACCCCCTTCATCAGTTCTTCATAAAAAGGAAGAATCCTATTTACTAATTAAGAAGAGAGCGGGGAAACTGAGAAAAGAGGTCAGGAAGATGAGGGCTGGTTGAAGGATGTGTTGGAAATGGTTGGCACTGAATCATTTAATACTAGCACCGGGGGCAGTATAATACAACCCTCATCAGGAACTTTTACCCTTGAAGGTGAAGAAGAAACTCAATGAAATTGGGTATTGGTATGTACAAAGCATGGCCGATGCCATCCTTATGGGTGTATTCATGATAGCTCTTCAGATGAAACCAACCTTACCCACATCTCAACAGTCTTATGATGGCAACATTTTGTGGGTGGATGTGCAACAATGATTGTACTGAACCTTTGTAGATAAAGGATAAAAACCCTTAACTTCAAAATAACAAATTAGATTCACACAAGAATGGACACAAGAATATAGAGAAAACCCTTGAGGTAGGGTAATGCCATCAATTACTTCTTATGGAAGGAATCAATTCATAAGCCATGCTTGTTATAATACAATCCTCAACATATATCAATACAATGATACTCATGAGTGTACCTAGTGGCCTAAGCCAGCTACCTCTCATTATTACATTTATTACTCCCCAACCACCTAATGGGCCTATTTATTACCCACCAATTACCTAATGGGTCTTATTCCATGATTATATCCACATTACATCAATTATACCCCTTGAGTACCTCCCTAGGTACCTAATATTATATTAATTATCCTCCCTAGGTACCTAATATTATATTAATTATCCTCCCTAGGTACATTACATTCCACACCCCTTTGCATGTTTCTAGGACGAAACATGAGTGTAAGCCATATAATATGATCTGTTAACCAATTTAGTCAACTGGTATGAAGCATGAGCATCCATCCATTCTAATGAAATTCGGACATGGGTCCAACTTTTTCCTTGCCACCTCGATCTTGATTATGGTTGCTCCTTTGGTGCCCCATTGTTGCTGTGCTAGTTTAATGTCTCCACTCATTGCTTTTAGTTCTCTATGTACTGCAGTGCTGGGTGCTTTTTTGGTTTTATGGTGGTCCATAACAAGTTTGTTAATGTTCACGGTCTTGCCTCGATGATTGTTGTTTCTCATGGTGGCATGGGTGGGGATATGCAACAACCTTAGCTATTGGTTCTTCTTTCTTTGACTCTTCAACATGCAACTCTGTAGATTCTTCTTCCTTTTGATGCCCTTACCGGGGCTCTCCTTTTGATGTTTCCATAGACTCTTCTTTTGATTCTACCACAGACTTTTCATTTGATGCGTTTGTAGGTTCTGGAATTCAGTTTCTTCCAAGGACTTCTTCATGTGTCTCCTTGGGCCCTTGTTTAATAAGGTAAATATCCCTCAATGCGATTTTCTTTTTCTTGTACCAAAGGTTCAGAAACTTCTTTTGCACATTAATATTAATTGTACTAATTGGTTCCATCCAAAGATATCCAATAGTAATATCCGCATCATCCATATCTATAGCATGAAAATTTGAATGCAAAACATGTTTATCCATTATAATCATTGAATCTTTAAAGATTTGAACATTCTCACCCTCAACCTATGTGCTCTAGATATGCTTGGTGAGGACCTACAATATTTTAGCCAAGTTAACATATGAAGTTGTGTGTTGCTAGGGTTTATAGAAATAATGCCTTCTCCCGCTGAAGACATCCATGAACCTGTAATATGGGTTTGCACATGAACATAAACCCTTAATCCTCTCTTTATCCTTCTTTGTATGAGCACTTGTCTAATAAAAACTTTTTCGTATTCTGCATCTAGAAGTCCCAGCATCTCCTCAATGTCAAGTGACCTCCACCATAAGGGAACGTTATCCCTTAGATTTAAGTACATGCATGTTCTCCATGTAATTGGATTTGGTTCCTGAAAACTCTTTATGAATTCTTTAATACTAGGACCATCAGCTTTTCATGTAAAATATATCTTGCTTGGAAAAGGTTGAAAAGAGAACTAGGGTTCTGAAGAAATAGCTTACTTTCAATGGAGCTCCTTTTGGTGACTAGGGTTTAGAGGCACTGCATTTTAAATGGCCCTATCTTCCTGAACATTGATCATAAAGGCTATTATGACCCCAATCTGGAAATGACACAACCCCTTTGTGTCTAATGTCGCTGGTCCCGTTGCAATAAGGTTCATAAATAGAGAGATAATCACGTTGCAAGAATTTCAACTTGAAGTGGCTGTAACTTCTGTGATTCTTTATTAGGACTCCAATTTTGAATGCCACAGCCACTTTGCATCTATTGGCACTGATTCTGCTGCAATCTGGTTCAAAATCACGCCACAGGAATTGCAACTTGAAACAGGTCTGTCTGGGGGTAACTTTTGCAATACTTCTTTGATTCCCTATTATAACCCCAAATCTGAAATGCCACAAGCACTTTGCTTTTAGTGGGATTGGTCTGTCTGCAATTTGGGTGCTTTGTTGAAAGATATATGTGTTGCGATGCTTGCAGCTATCACCAAAAAAACCCTAAAATAGATGATGTTAAATCAGTGATATCTTCACTTATTTGAATTTGATTTAATTTTTTTTTGGAGGAACTCAAATCTGCAATTTGTTTTATTAGATTCTGCACAGAAAGATACAGACATGGATCCAAATTTCGCGGCCCTACTTTTCCCTTGAAAATTATGCAAAAGAAATAAATCCTTCCACTTTATACCAATTGTAGTGAACCTTAGTAGATAAAAGACAAAAACTCTTTGCCTTATAATAACCAAATATTTCCACACAAGAATAAACATAAGAATATAGAAAAAATTCTTAAGATAGGGCAACACCATCAATCACTCCTTATGGAAGGAATCAATCCACAAGCCATGTTTGTTACAATACAATCTCCAACATATCTCAATACAATGATATTCATGTTTATATATTTTCTCATGAGTATTCCTGGGTTCTATGCCAACTATTCTTTATTATTACATTTAATACCTCCAGCTCCCCGGTGGGCCTATTATTACACACCAACTACCTTGTGGGCTTTATTTCATAATTATGACCATGTTACATTAATTATTCTCCTTAGGTACCTTCCTAGCTACATCCTATTACATTAATTATCCTCCTTAGCTACCTCCCTAGGTAGATTATAGTGATACTCAAGCTTTGGGTAGAACTTGTACTACTTGACATTGGGGTAAATGTATTGGTTGCTTTTGACATATTGTTTTTGGGTTATTCTTGCATTTAGGTTTGGCTGCTTTGCATCTTCAATGATTGTGTTGAGTTCATGCTGATTGCTTGAGGTTTTTACATGAATTTTTGATGTTTAAGTTTTGATTTTATATATTTTCAGATATTCCAAGTTTAATATAATACTCAATAGTGTTTTTCAAGCATTTAAATGGATAAGTTGGAGACGTTAAAATTCATAGGAAAGCTAATAAAGAAGGAAACACTCAGGCTTACAAAAGGCCCCTTAATTATACGAGGAAAAACAAACGGGTGCAAATAAGTTCTTAGGGTCAATTCGATTCCTTACTTGGGGACAAATGCATGGTTACAAAGATGCCATGTTATTTGTGAAAATAATTTTTGGCAATGTTTTGCTTGTTTGAAATGTAGAGGTGAGAAAGTGTAGCCACATAGGATAAGAGGAATGTTAGGATACAAAGAGGATAAGTCGAATAGAAAGGATGAAAAATTGGTGGAAGGAAAACATTTTCCTACGTCTTGTTGTCGTCCTTATACACACTTGCAAACGTGAACTAAGTCCTGCTCACTTAGTGTGTCCTTGGAGGCACAATGCCTAGGTTCAAAGTCCATGCTGTCACTTTGACTTGAACCTCTTCTGTCTAGGCTAACTCCTAGGGAAGCCAAGGGGGGTAGACCCTAGTTACTAGATGAGATTAAGAGTTTTGATGTTCTAGGAGTTGGTTTTAATTGGTTAAAAGGTCAGGGGGGGATCTAGTCTATGATGTCAATCAACAAATGCACGATGCAACTATCTAAGTATGAGAGTCAGACCTTTTCCTAGGGCAACTAAGACTAGTGCCTAAGATTGGGCAATGGGGTCAACTAAGTTAGAGAGATGTTCGTTACAAGATCAATTACAAAGTGTTACAAAGACAGATATAATTAGATACAAAAGAATATATCAGCTATACAGATTTAGACTAGATACAAGATATACAATATACTCACAAGTTTGCTCACATGTGCAGGAATTAAAGATACATAAGATAAAGAACTCAATACATGAAGCCAAGCATGCTCACAACAGATAGAGCTCCGTTGGACTGCTTTTCAATGGCCAAGAGACACAAATCACTTAAGACCCAATCAAGAGAATGCTTCCAGGTGGATGCACACTTCTTGAAGGATCACACCACGAGATAAAGGAACAAAATAAAGATGAAAGCTTTGAAAGTAAAATAACCACTTAAGTAATAATTCGACAACACATAAATGACAACTTGCATATGAAAGTAAAGTGAAAGACAGTGAGATCAGTGAACTTGCAAGTGTGTAACTGTATTGCTTGGTGTTGTAGACTGAAAATTGAATCAAGTGATTAAGTGTGAGATTAATTTTATCCCTATCTAGATGTCAACCCAAAACTCTCCTCCCCCTATTACCAAGTGGTTGCTGGATGCTCAAGAAGTGAGACAACGAGGCCTACCCTAGCTTCACAGGTCAACCCTAAGGCCGAGTACTCCGGAAAATTTCCGTGGCTTTCCTCAAAACCTCAGATTTTAAGTGGCGAAGATGGTGAGTTAAGGTGCCCTATTAAGTCTAATTAATGAATTTTAGATCTATGAGCTAAATATTGTGAAGTGTGATTGAGTGCTTGTAGCTTGCTCAACAAAGTTGCCAAAGTACTGAAAATTGAAATACGTGAAGGTTGAAGCCCTTTAACAAAGAAGTTGCCAAACGAGTTATTGAATGTTATATTGCAAATGTGAAGTATGGGAACTGAAAGTAACTTGCGGAATTGTAAAAGGTTGATTAAGCACTTAAGATATCGATACTTGCATGCATGTACATAAGATGGGGGACTTAAGAAACAGTTACTTGCATGTAAAGTAAAAGACAGAACTGAAAAGTTAATTAACCGATTAGCGCATGCATGTGTGATAGGTGAAGCTTTACGAAATTAAATATGCATGCAAGGTAAGATAAACTGAAAGCAAAATATCCACGATGCCTCCACGGGCTCTAAGCTAACATATTTTATGAGATCTACTCTAGATTATTTTAAGTTAGGCATGCATGTAGAAATCACAACTAATCTAGCTAAACTAAGCAGGAAAAATAAACGAAAGAGATCTAATCTAAAACTTGCAAAAATAAGACGGAAAGGAAATGGATGCAAGCCACTTGGGTACAACTCCTTTGGGCTTGCTTTACAATGATTTAGACTATAGAAGGAAAGGAGAAATGTTTACCACAATGAAAGGAATTGTTTGGGGTTGTGTTGTGCACGAAAATGGGCAGTATGCCCTCTTGTCCTGGCGAGAACCTGCAAAAATCAACAAGCTATTGCTTGCTGATTTGAGCTGCAACACACTCAAAAGATGTTATGAAATTTCTGTTTTTGGGCAGAAATTTYTTGCATGTATAAACCAGAAAATTATAGTGTTTTAATTGACCGATCTAACCCTATTAACTACTAAAATCAGAAATGGAAGAGCATGGAAATAATCAGAAAATATTTTGGAGTGTAAACGAGAAGTAAGAGTAAATTCGTGCTTGGATCTATCCCAATAGCTTCCCCTCGAAGTAATCTGCAAGTCTTAAACAAAACGTGAGATGAATAGATGATGATTGCAAATACTAATAATATAAACTAATTTCTATCACTAGTAGATGCAAATCATATAAGCTAGCAATTATACAATCACTAAGCCTAGCCAAGTAAACTAATTTACCCAACAATCTATTTATAATCACAATAATACTTAAAACAAAAACAATTTCACCTAATGATATGCAAAGAATCCAGACAAGTCTTGAGATCTTTGAATCCTCTAAAGCTATTTCCTTTTATTATCCAATGGGAAGAGGTTGTGACAACTAATTGCCACAAGCCCTTCAAGAACAACACCAATGAAGAAATACGACAATAATGAGAGAGATAGAGAGAGTGGGATGGTGAAAAACTAGTAGCATAATAGTGCAATAGTGAAAGGTGAAGAATGAAGGAGTGAGGGGTCTCTTAAATAGCTTGAGAAGCCAAGAAGACCCCTCTTGGATCTTCAACACTTGTCAAAGATCCAAGGGACAAGACAACTCAAAGACCAAGATGAGCCAATGAGATGATAGGTTTTTAGGTTGAAGGAAATGGAAAAAGATGAAGTGGATGGGGAGAAAGCAAGGGAGGAGGGGTGAAATGGGTAAGAAGAGAGTCCACACACTCCTTTAAAGAAGAGTTACTTGCTTTCAATGTGATGTTTCCACCCCCATAAGCTTTATCCAAGTTTTCAAGAGGAAAAGCGCGAGTCAAGAGAGGAAAGTCGTGAGGTATGGGAGAGGCGTGTGGTAAAGTGTGTTGAACACACTCCTTACTTACACGTGAATGGAGGAGAGGATAAGGTAGGCGTTGGAAAAGGAAAGGAGGACCCACACTCCAATTGAGTGAGAGTCCAAAGTTTACGTGAGGGAGATGGGGGACGTAAACCTTAGTTTAAAGCGTGAGCTAAGATGAGGTGGCGTGAGGAGTTCGTGAGTGGGTAAGGAGTGGGAGAATGTGTGTGGGACACACTCTCAAAAGCCAAACGATTGGTGTGAGGAAAGGCCCACGTATCCACTTAAGGAAATAATCCAAATTCACGTGGAGAGGGTGACGTAACTTCAAAGGGGAAATGCGTGTGGATTGGTGAGGGGGAAATGGTAAGTGAGGAGGGACGTATGAGGGATGTGAGGTGAGGAGGATGGGTGTAGGAGTGAGAGAGGGGCCCATAACTCATCAATATGAGTTATTAAAACAATTAAAGGATTAATACATGCTCACGTGGGGAAGGGTACGTATCTTAAGTGTGAAATTAATTAAAATTTAATTTTAATTAAATGGGGGGTTTAAAAGGTAGGTAAAGGGTTAGGATAGGTAGGTGGGGTCCTTCTCATTATTATTTGCCACTTACTTCACTTGATTTGGTCCCTTATTACAAAATTGACATTTGCCCATGTCCTCGGTTTGGCATTTAAAATTGTCGTTTTCCCGAAAAACTCCTAAGTGGACAAACAACCGAGAAAAACTTGTCCGACTGAGTTGAAACTTGGTCCTCGGGTGCAGGGGGTCTCATTAGTTTTCTTTTGAGTATAAATACCCCTATTGCAAATCCCGGGACCTAAGTTTTACATTAAATACCCATAATTAATTAATTAATTAATCAATTAATTAATTCGGAACCTTAAAAAAAATCTAGCTATACTTGACGAAATTCCGCGAAATTTCGCGTGCTGTCTTATATGGTCATTTACAACATTCCTAACACTGACTACCTAGGAATAACTTCATTAGAACGTCTTTCACCACTTTGGAGGATTTATTGGGTGGGAGTGAAAAACTCAAGGGAGATTAACCCGGTTGGTTAGGCCACATTAACCTCTCGAGGATAAAAAACACTCAGCAAAAATGAACTCTCCTAATGAAGAAACCCTAAGGCAACTGACTTAACATGATCCATGTAGACTTATTACATTATAAACCCGCGCAGGGGTGCGGTAATCCCGCTTACAAAATTTGTGCTGGGGGCATAAATTGCCTAGTAGAACCAAATTGTCTTCGACATACTAGCATATGATGATGCATTACTTTATGGCACATGGAGTTGACCTCCTAGTTGAATAGGCGGTCAACACGTCTCATAGGTAACATGGATGTGAATCTCCAATTCATTTTTAATGTGCTTATTGGCAAACCAAGCATCATCATATCTTTGCGAAGAACAAGCATCCTTGTTTTGTACCTATAGGGTGCAAAATGCAAGTATCCAATTCCTTTTTGATGGACATACAAGGAAATGAAGTATATCATTTCTGTCAAGAATACGGGTTTTTGCTTGTGCCTAAAATATGAGTACTTAGTTCCATTCTCATTTAAGGCACGGTTGGCATATCCATCAAGAGGTAGTTACGAAAACTTAGTAGCAATGTTGAAAGATGTAATTCCCAAAGTTTTTTGAAATAAGGTTGTTAATTATTTGTTGAGGTTATTACTTGCCGGTATCTGTGTCAATAGAAATGTAGCCAAAGAAATTGTTTAGCCATACCATAAATTATGTTAGTTCAAGAGCACTCACGAGTTTCTGTATATTGCATATATAGAGGTTTATGTGAATATACTATCGACTCTATCGGTACTTTATTAAGTTGTTTAAAAAAAATCAAGCATATATTTTAATTCAATTTTCTGCTTATGGTTAGAGATTGCTTTATATTCATAATCAGGGATAATTTTAAGGATGGGATTTTTTTTTTAAATATAGAAATCTTGGCGAATGCACTAGTCCCTAATATGCAAACTATAAAATGTTTAGTGATATTTAAAAAAAAATATTCGAAATTTCTGAGGATTTTATATAGCTAGTATAAAATTTTGGTGATTTAAAAGGTAAAATAATTTTATTCTATAGAATTCGGGCGAATCATTTTTAGAAAAAATGGAAATTGGCGAATCTATTTTTGTGGAAAACATGGAAAATTAGCCCATGGGTGATATATAGCCCCTAAAATTTTTTCTGTTCATGATTTATAAACAATAAAGCTTTGTACAATGACTCATATATGAAAAAACAATTCTTTATTTTTATTTCTATTTCTAAGGTAAACCGTTGATCCTGATTATGGAGTCTAATCTCAAAATGGAGAGCCAAACCTAATCTCTCCAACTTTGAGGGAGAGATAAAGAGGTCTCGCATCTTTCAGTGACCATGGAGTCTAATCCCAAGGGATTAGGAGAGCCAAACCTAACCTCTCCAACTTTGAGGGAGAGATAAGAGGTCTCACATCACCACTTGAACTAACCCTTGAGAATATATGGCAAAATAGTTTATTATAGTAGCAACCGATATTTAGTTTTCATTCTCAAATACAACCACTTGTGCATGTTTATAATATATCTTGTGTACTTTTCACACTTATCGTGTAAATAGATCATTGCAAGGAAGGATTTGTATGGAGGGTTTGGGAGCGTTTGAGCTGCTTTTAAGATGTTTTATCTAGTTAAAACCAAAACTTAAAAATAATTGCTTGCATGCTGTGTTCACACTTATTATCCAAAACTTAAAAATAATTGCTTGCATGCTGTGTTCACACTTATTATTCACACTTATTGTGTAAATAGATCATTGCAAGGAAGGATTTGTATGGAGGGTTTGGGAGGGTTTGAGCTGCTTTTAAGATGTTTTATCTAGTTAAAACCAAATCTTAAAAATAATTGTTGCATGCTGTGTTTATTTATAACGATAAAAAGTTTAATCTGTTCATAGATTGTTTATTTATAACGATAAAAAAGTTTATCTGTTTATAGATTTTAGTGTTGAATGTTGAGGGCAGTTTTTTTGGTTGGCGACGCCCACAGGATTTTACAGAATGTATAATTAATGGAAAGGAAACTTAATTCTTTGTGCATCTCCAAATGATTCACGGGCTCTATTATTTGTTGGCGACGCCCACAGGAGTTTACAGAATATGTAATTAATGGAAAGGAAACTTAATTCTTTGTGCATCTCCAAATGATTCACGGGCTCTATTATGGTTAATTTAAAAAAAACAAAGTTAGAAGTATGTTGTTAAAATGTTAACCGTTACAAAAAAATAAAGTTAGAAGTATGATGTTAAAATGTTAACCGTTATGACAAATAGGATGTGCAAGAGAACAAAATGACTTTCATTGTGGAAGGTGCTCAATGGGTTTAGGATTTTACAGAATGTATAATTAATGGAAAGGAAACTTAATTCTTTGTGCATCTCCAAATGATTCATGGACTCCTATGATTCCAAATGATTCATGGACTCTCTTATGATTAATTTCAAAAGAACAAAGTTGGAAGTATAATGTTAAAATGCTAACCGTTATGACAAATAGGATGCAAGAGAACAAACTGACTGTAAATAGTGTTTTTAATGACTAATATTATTCTTACAATCAATAAATTAATCGTTATGACTAATATTATTCTTACAATCAATAAATTAACTGTATGTTTCTATGTTTGATTTTTTTTTTTAAATTATAACAAACCATTAACTGTTGTGACAAATATGATGCAAGGTTACAGAATGGCATTCATTACAGAAGAAGAAAGGAGTTTAGGGTTTATTTATTTCTTAAGCATTAAATAGTTGGGTAGAGAATGACATTCATTGCGGAAGATATTCAATGTGAAAGGAGTTTTAACTAGTTATTATTTCTTAATCATTAAATAGTTATGTATGTTTCTGAAATATATATATAATTTATTATTCATCATTTATAAAATATTTATATAATTTTTTTTAACTAACTAGTTTACTCATTTACAATTTTTTAAAATTTTGTTTCTGTGCTCGAAAAAAAAACATAAAGAATTTTTTTTCAAGATCACTATAGTTTTGTTGAGTTAAAAGGTTACGAAGGTTGGTGGTGTGACAAATATTTTGAAACTGAGATCTAATCTGGGTATAGGTTGGACAATCTAAGATGAAGTGCTTTTCTTCTTCAACCTTCTTGGTGTCACAAATGCGACACACTCTTTCATCCCAAGGCGGGTATACGCTGGACAATCTATGATGAATTGTTTTTCGTTTTCAACCTTCTTAGTGTCACAAATGTGACACACTCTTAACTTATCAATGTTTATTTTTTTCTTTGTACTTGTCAAAGCATAAATATAATTTTGATTTTCTAAACTTACCAATGTTTATTTTTTTCTTTGTACTTGTCAAAGCATAAATATAATTTTTATAAATGATACTTATATATTCTTCTATACTTTTCTAATATTGTTTGTTTTTTTAAAATAACAACAAATAATAATTAATCAAGCTAGATATCATTAGTAAAATAGTGTATATAAATAATTTTATGAAAGATGCTTATATAGAAGAATATATATTTTTGTTAGTAAGTGTTGGTTCGATCAATTGAACTGTCCACTTAAGGTGGTTGTTGACGAGAACAACTTAGGTCATAAGTTCATCTCTGGTTGAATTTCTCGAGGTTACTAATCGTTATTGTAGCTAGGAGGATTTTGTGAAATTTTCCTTGGAAAAAGAAAGACTATACACAATGTACAAACAAGTCTAAATACATTGTGTATGCTTTATTTCAAATTAATACTTCTTTGTTTTAATATCTTTGATTGTGTTTTCTTTATAATATTCAAACAATAATTAAAGAAATCTAAATGTAACAACTTGAAAAAATTATATGAATAATTCAATGATTGGTGTTTATATAAGAATATATATCATTGTCACAAACAAGTTTGATTGATTTTGAGAGAGTTGTGTTTATTACTTGATCTTTGAAGTATTACATTTTATAAATTCACTTATTGATTATGGTTAATTCCATAGCTATAACTAATGATGCATAACCATTAAATAATTGTATTAATCTTGTAGACTCTACTTCTCCCCATCCCACTATGCATGTGAAGTTTGGTAAAGTTTATAAAACTATTTTACTTGAAAACATGGTTAGAGTGAAAAGTATCTTCGGGAGGAAATGAAGTTGATAAATTGAAAATTAATTTATTGAGTAAAAATTATGTTCCAACTTAGTTGAAAGTAAATTTAATGAATACAAATTATGTTCCAACTTTTCGTTTTTTTTTTTAAATAGTAAGGATTTTCTAAAGGTAACACATTTTGTTTTGTGGAGGCTTATGTCTATGGGACAAATAGGCCCATATTGTATTTTCATAAATTAAATGTAACCTCAAACTTGGGAAAAACATATACTTGGATTACATGCCATATTTTACTTAGATAAAGCTGTTAGGATATTTAGACACTTAGGAGTTAGTTAAGATCTACTTGGTCTAATATGTCGTTAGGTAAAAGTGTGTTTCTTTAGTATGCATTTGTAGTTAGGCAATCCGACGGTCACGATATGTTCCCGACATAGAGTGATCCGA
>ML786850.1:921374-941144 GCA_009831015.1 Picea engelmannii
GTGGCCGCGTTGGCTGGGGCCGTGGATGTTTCCCCGTAGGGGTTTTACCACGTGAAAACATCGGTGTGTTGATCTTTGATCTGATTATGTGAGTGGTTACTGAAGGTGTTCGTCCTCTGTTGGAATACCTGTGTTGTCGAACAAAAGCTTCCATAAGCTAGCATGTTTCTTACATATTTGAAAAAAAAAACACGTAATTGGAGGGAGGGAAACGTAAGGTATCTTCTTCATATGAAATAGATTGCATTTTTCCAAATATAATATAAGGTGAATTGATCAATCACACAACATAACTAAAAACAAATGAAAATCCTTCGCAATTTTATATGCTCACAAATAAGTCTTAATAGCACTTGAAAACATCATTTACAAATCTCCCAGGCTTGTATTATGTTCAACAAAACAAGGAACTTCAGAAATCAAAGAATCCACTCTCCATTCTTTATTCTTTCAAAATAAAGTTCATTTACATAAAAGCCTTTGCATATATTTATACTCTTCAACTTCTCCTTCGGGTTTCCACACTCTATTCTAGCATGAGGTCATTGAAGGTTAAAGGTCTCATGGAAATAGATATTCCCATTAGCAAATTTTATCACCATTAGATTAATGTTGAGGTCATCATAGTTGGGCCTACTTTAGGAGCAAAGCTTTACATGTATACTTTTGTGGCTATTGGATTCTCTATAGGATGTTTTCTTTGGTAACATTGGGTCGCTTAGAAAACTTCAATTTCGTATTTTTTTGATGAATTTTGCAGGGTGTTGATGACTTGGGCAACGACCTGATTGGGGATTATTTTGAAAGAGTGGAATTTTGTGGAGGTTTTCAACTTTGTTTGCTTCTCACTTCTTAGAGGTCGTTGTGTATATGTTTAATGATGCATGTAGCATATGGATTTTGTACTTTTGACTCACATATGCCTACCCACTAGGTAAGTCATAGTGACTCTTTTTTGTTGTTGTGTATATGCATGGGTCACCCAATAATGATATGATACCTCTCTAGACTAGGATTCTCTGGTGGACCACCTTCCTTGAGTCTCCCCCACCTTCACCTAGGTGTATGACCCGTTAGAGATGTTTAGTGCTTTGGCGGGATCCTTCTCTTTGTCTTTGACCTTTGGTCCTTGATTTGGTTACCTTTGACCCTTAGGCCACTTGTATGGGGTATATATTAGCTTTATGACATATCTTTCTCTCCTTATATCGTAAGATATCTGTTCTCTCCTTATATTTCCTAGCTTCTCGATTAGTGGGCAGTTGATCTATTGTATATCCTGTTGTAAATCTGTGATATATCATTCCTCTATGGTAGATCTGAGTTATAGATCTACCTAATTTGTAAACACACAATGTATATATATATATATATATATATATATATATATATATATATATATGATGATGATGAGAATTTGCAATCTTCCCAACACAGATCAACTAAATATTGACAATGGATCTGTAACATAGTTGTTATGGGAAAATCCCCAAGCGGTAGGTGAATATCCTCTTGGACTCTAGAACCCTATACCAAGACAAAAAAGTGCAAATGGAC
The DNA here is from genome assembly GCA_009831015.1 of Picea engelmannii. Classification (NCBI taxonomy): domain Eukaryota; kingdom Viridiplantae; phylum Streptophyta; class Pinopsida; order Pinales; family Pinaceae; genus Picea; species Picea engelmannii. Next base: position 922,932 of record ML786850.1, read on the forward strand.
ACTAACATTCCTTTAAATCTAACTAACTAATCATAAAGAGAAGGATAAAGAAGAAAATGTCATGCACCTTATTTCGATGTTTGTCCTCATTGCTCCAACTTGAGCTTGATCTTCGAGCTCCTTAGCACCGTTTGACACCAACAATGCAATGGACAAGAAGACAAATAACTCATACTCTACTCTATAATATTAGTCCAATCAAATCCATTTATAAAACAAACATATGTAAAGCGACATAGGTTAGAAGGAAATAGGCCAAGCAATATATTAATGAGAACTCTTAAAGAAATACTTACAAACCAACCAAAGCTCCCAAAATCATAGGTTTAATATTCTAAAAACTTTCTCCCAAGACCATAGGTTTGATACCTCAAATCTCCACATCATTCTCCATGGAAAGCCCTCATTATATAGGATTTGGAGGCTTAACCACCATGGAGAGGATCACTCATCAGATCCACTAAAAAAAGATCTAAAATATATTTAGGGAAAAAATATCTCTTAAGAATTTTAGGGCAGAAATATCTCTCAAGGATTTTAAGGAGGAAATATTTCAACCATCCATGAGATCCTCCACCTTCCCTAAAAAATAGGAAACCAAATGTGAGGTGGATTCTCACACTTTTTTTTTTCCATGAATATTAATAATAATTCATGTGCACTTGGTATTTTGGCCTTCATGTAATATATCACTCCTCCATATTGACTAGAGATTGTGACATAAGTTATTCCATGGTGTGAAGGTGTATAAGACACTTATATGACACTTACGACACTTAGGGCGAGGTACCTAGGTGTGCAAATTTCATGTGTAACAGAATGCCCCCTAAAGTGTGAGGTTAGAAGAGAGAATGATGGCCGAAACACTTTACAAATCTTTAATGCAAGGGTGTGGAGTTGGAGAACTTGGAAGAAGCTGCAAACAACCATCAAACAATATTAAAAAATGTTCAATTTCCGAGACAGACATACCTATGCTTGGAATACGAGATGACTCCAAGAACAAACATTGATCAATACACTGTGGATCCATGAAAAAATATTGACTAAGGATATGGCCACCAAAGATACAATGTGGATCCATACCTCCATGACATGAACTGATCGTAGCCACAAAAAATACATAGTGGAGCTACACGATGATAAAACATAGCCACAAACCAATACAATGTGGATCTACGTGACAATCTATACATCAACATATTCGAATGATCTCCTTCGCAACCTGGGCAAAGTAGTTTAACATAGTGAATGCTCAACCCAGGGTCTTTGTCCCAATCTCGATGTTGTACGAATCTAGCCATGTGAATAGATATTTTGATGTCGAACATGGTAAAAACCACTTGATTACCGGTCATTGAGGTAAACCGTTAACAAGTGCAAGGGAAATCACCAATGATGTCAATGACTCCCAAGGTACCCTAGTACATTCCAACGAATGTGACTAAATGAGTTGAGGTCGAACATTCGTGGAATCATCCGATCAAAGGTCAATGATGTAAACTTATTGTCGGAGGCGAGGATGCCTGCCATTGAGGCATGTAAGTCCCAAGGTACTAAATAGTTTCTAAGTTTAATTCTTGGATGATGTGTTGAAGTCGACAGGAAAATACTCGTCAAAGGAGGGCCTTGATGTATCCCCCATCAACAACATGAAACTGAAATAGGAAAGTGATGTAAGATGGTGAATCGAATGAGTATGAACTGACACAGGGGATGGAAACTGACAATAGTGCAGATGGATGGTTTGAAGTGAGACTTCCCTTGAACACGATGAGACACAACAACTGACTTGGTAACATTGAATCGACGAGTACCAAGAATGTAATGTGATGACAATAATAACACTGTTCGAATTGACGAAAAAGTATGGCGACACATGGAATTAGTATGACTCAGAGACAACTGGATTACCCAATTGTAAGACGAGACGCAAACATGTGCCATGTTCAAGGGAGACATAAGTCGTCATAAAGGATTCTCAAAAACTTGACCCTCTTCAAATTTCCCCCCACCTAGCTAGATGAATATCTCTTTTTAATTTAACGAGCTCAAGGAGGGTAACACATGCTCGATATAACTCACCTTCGGTAAGTTCCTCTTCCTTTGTTTAACGAACTGGAAGAAGTAAGGGTTCAGTGCCATATGGGCCCTTCAATGTGTGATTTTAGCGAGTCTAGAGGAGGAAAACTCAAGGGTTTTTCATGATTAGAGAGTTTGAAAAGAACTTAAAGGCGGCTCCATGGTTGTCATTTTTCGTAATTTTAGTCTCCGAAGTTCGAAAAAAAGTTAAAATGTTACTTGAGAGACACCCTTTCAAAACCCTTTAAATGAGTGTGAAAGGAAGTAAGATTACTTGACAATATTTTTATGTATAGAGAGTCTGAAAAGAGCTTAAAGGAGACTCTAGAGGGTTCCTTTTTCGTGTAACCTTTACAAGTCCGAAAAAGTGATAAAAATATACTTGGTTACATTCTCATGTTTTTTCGAGTGCGAGAAAGAACAAATATTGTGCTCGTCAGTGTTTCAAGGTTGTTGGAAAGATACCGCTCAAAAACCTTCAAATATAGACAATTTTGGGCCCAAAGCATTAGTGACTCCTAAAAAAGATGAAAAAAACAAAAAAAACTTTATATTAGTGAGAAATAGCAAAAATCAACCCTATCAAATAGTAAAATAGGTTAAGAATTTCATTTACCAATTGATTTTTACCAAATTTTTCTAACTTTGGAGTTTTCCACCTTTGGAGGGTGATTTTCGAGCCCAGGTTGTTTAATTGGAATGCGAGGTTCCTTCAAAATGTGAAGGAACATATCTCAAAGTGCAGGACAAGCATGGAGAAGCAGTTTGGATATGGATATTTCTTAGTTCCGTTCTTTTTGGAGTGAGTACCCTAGATGCAACCACATGTTGCGTTGATAACACGTCCTGTGACCGAGCCACGGATGGAGAGATGGACTAATTTGTCCCTAAGATTGGGGAACGAGCCCTCAACATTTAGGTTTACCACTGATTTATTCTCTTGGTGGAGGAACCAACTGGTTGTTATCGAGGATTTTCCATATGCTAGAGTGGATTTTCGGGGTAGTGTAGACTTTGTGCTCCCCGAGGGAATTTAGTGGGATGTGTCAGGTATGAAACTAAACCTTGTCAAGTATTTTTTATTTTTTATTTTATATTGTTTTTATGTGTACAAAGAGGGATCTAAAAGATGTTTTTGTTTCATCATGTAGACATAGGTGCATCACATCCGACAGAGATGCTGACACTAGGGCATTGTGATGACATGCAGATGGCAGTGGAGCACAAGGTTGCAGTGGGAGGACTTCGAGAGGTTGAGAGGAACCTTCGAGGATTGACCATGGGTGTCTCACCTCTCAGGAGGTGAGACATGCCTCTCCATTTGCAGAGACATATAATAGGAGTTCCTGGGATTCTGAACCACTTGCTCCGATGAGTGGTTTGTGCAGTAGTGTGCTTCTCAGAGCACAACCTGATACAAGAGGACTAAGATCCTCCATATATTTTGTAGTCTTTTCATGATGATATTATGGGCACGAGGACCCAATTTTTACCCTATTATGTACTTTTTATGTAAACACAATTTTTTTATCAAGCATATATATATATATATATATATATATATATATATATATATATATATATATATATATCCGAGTTTTGTGGTGCCTATTTGATGTTACAATTTATCTTGTGATGTTTTACTATACATGTGATTCATGCCTTTTTACAAATGTTTTATCTATGCGCAAGATACCAATCCAAAATGTAATTAGCTAACAAATCCGATGTTGCGTTGAGTTCTCTCAGTATATGTCTATATTGTATAAATTCAAACGATATTTCGAAATGACGAACTCTTAAGTGGAAATGTAGTAAGACAGGTTGCAAACGACATAATCTCTATTAAGCTGACAAACCACGAGTTGATAAGCTAGGTTGATAATCAGACGAGATATACCTAGAGAGGAGGCCTCAGTTAAGAGTCCGATAACAACATGATATTCTGCCACGTTATTGGTTGTCGATCCTAGGAAGATTCCTCCTGAACTCACTAACTCATCAGAGTGGTAAATGACCCAAGCTGCAGAAGCAATGTTCTGGGTGTGTCGACTAGCGCCATCCGCAAACCCGACAAAGATGGGAAAGGGATATTTCATCTACGCACGCAAACACAAGATAAAGTATAAGTAGCTAAGATAAAACTCGTACACATAAGAGAAAATACACACCAAATCAAAAGTATATAGTACAATAGTGTACAAAACACACATGTCAAATGTTCTATGCATAATACTTCTTCAGGTAAATCCCATTTCGGGGCTCACAAATAGATATTCCATCGTAGGAACCTCTATGTAAAATATGTTTTATGATATAAGGTCCATGCCACAAAGGTTCTAACTTCCCCGTCCCCAACTTATCGTGAGCATGGTCATACATACAGACTAGGTATCATTCTGCAAAAGTACGAGGTTGAACAGATTTTTTATATTGACTCTTCATTCGTTTTTGATATGTCTCATTAATGAGAGAAACATCGCGACGTGTTTAGTCCAACTTGGTTAAATACATGAATCGTTTCTCTTTAGCAGAGGTGTGAGGCAGGAGTTCTACGGTGAGTTTCAACGAAGGGATCTCACACTCGATCGGTAACACTGCTTCTACGTCATATACCAATTGGAATGGAGTGAATCCAGTTGCAGTTTTCACTGAAGTGCAGTAGGCCCACAGTGCGGAAAAAAATTGCAAGTGCCAAGAGGTTTTGTTTGTTCCCACCATGCATTGAAGCATGGTCTTTAAGACTTTGTTGATAGCTTCAACTTGTTTGTTTGCTTGAGGATAATAGGGGGATGAGTTTTCATGGCGAAAACCTAACTTGACATGAAATTCACTCATCATCTGGTTTTGAAAATGTGAGTCGTGATTAGTGACAATAGTTTGTGGGACACCAAAGCGAGTGATGATGTGGTTAAAAACAAATAGTGTTGCAGTACAACCATCGTTAATAAATGTGGGCATAGCCTCAACCCATTTAGTGAAATAATCAACGACAACGATGATATAACCATGCCTCCTGGCCGAGGTAGGATTACATTGCATAAAATCAATGCCCAATTTGGCGAAGGGGCCGTCAATGAAAATGGGATGCAACGGAGCAGGGTGGGTACGTGTTTTTTTCTAAAACACTTGATAGGGTTGGAATAGTTTGACAATCTAAATACACTCTTTGAAGATTGAGGGCCAAAAATAATTGACACGTAAGATTTTCTGGGCTGTAGCCATCCTAGAAAGATGACAACCACAAGATCCAAGGTGATAATAATTCAAAATGCGTTCGGCCTCATCGTGGGTTAAACAACGTCGTAGGAAAATAACAATACCGCGATGATACAAAGTGTCACTGATGATAAGGTAATGTTTATAATGGTGGCGAATATGACGACGTTCGTCACGGGAAATATCAGGCTCGAAACGTTGGGTTTGAAGATAGAGAAGAATATTTCCATACCAAGGGTTTGACGTGCTAATGAGCAACAAAGATTCATCGGGAAGAGAATCACTGGGCTTATTATCTTCATTAGCATAGGGAAGATCGCAGATGAGTTCCGCAAAAACCAACGAATTTTTAGGTTTTGATTTGTTAAAATCGAGATTGAATTCTTGAAGAATAAAAATACATTTGGAATATTTTCCCCAAGGACTTGATGTGTAAGGATATGGTACATGGGGTTCGAGTCCACAATGACCGTGGTAGTGCGTAATTGGATGTAATGGCGAAATCTCTGGACGAAAATGACGACTGCCAGAGCGAACTTCTCAACGTGTGAATATCGGAGCTCGAGACCAGATAGACTCTTTCTCAGGTAATACATCAGATGTTCGTCACCGTTAGGATCCTCTTGAACTAACACCATAGAAATAGTGGAAGTAGAGGCAACCAAATAAAGGATATAGTCTTGAGCATAATTCAGAGGATGCAAGAGAGGTGTATGGGTTAATGCGTACTGAAGAACATCAAAAGTGAGTTGAGCAGTGTCATCCCAGATGAAAGGACTGTCTTTCTGCAACAATCTCATAAATACTTTAGTGAGTTTGACGTAATTACATATAAAACGACGAAGAAAGTTTGCTTTCCCTTGCAAACTTTGTAGTTGGGTTAGATTGTTGGGAGGGAGTAAAGCGAGAATAAATTTGACTTTCAAGGGATCCACCCTAATCTCGTCTTTGGAGACAACGAATGTGAGGAGTTGACCTGATTTGACAATGAAGATGCATTTGTGAGGGTTCAAATGGATATGGTAGAACTGACATCGAAGAAAAGTGGCCTGTAAATGACCAATATGGTCTTGTCGAGTAGACGAATGAGCGGGTAAATCATCTAGGTAAGGTTCCACAATATGTTTGATATCGTGGAAAGCATACGACATGGTCCACTGGAAAGCATACGACATGGCCCGCTGGAAAGTAGCACCAACGTTTTTAAGGCCAAAGGGTATCTTCTGATAAGCGAATGTCCCCCAAGGGAAGATGAGGGTTGTCTTATGCTGATCAACTGATAGAATATCGATTTGGTTGTATCATGAGAATCTATCCATGAAGGAAAATATAACATTGCCAGCGCAATTATCGATGATTTGGTCGATAAAGGGTGTTGGGTAATTGTCTTTTGGACAAGCCTTGTTGAGATCCCTATAATCGACACAGACATGAATGGTTCCTTGTTTCTTAGCAACCAGAACGATGTTAGAAACCCATTCCGTTAAGGGGACAAGATAGATAAAGCCATACTTCAACAATTTTTCAACTTCTGCCTTTATGGCCGCGGTATTTTTAGGATGAATTGGACGAAGTTTTTGTCATACAGGTTTAACACCTGGGTGAGTTTTTATCTCATGCACAACGATCGATGAATTGATCACTGACATTTATTCATAACTCCAAGTGAAGACATCACATAATTCTTTGAATAAAGCGGTGTAAGCTTCCACTTCCTCACGTGGACAATTAGCACTGAGATGAACATTTTCCATGATACCTTCTTTGATTGAAATATCGATAGTGATGGTAGAAGAGATGTTGCCTAAATTCCCCTCAGAAGTAGTATCCTAGGTAAGGATAGGAGATTGGGGAGAATTGACAACACCGAGGGGAAAGATAGAGTGTATATCTTTCTCAATTTCATCTAGACTAGGGAGAAAAGATGATCAATGATGGTTGTCATCCCAAGGTACTTCGTCGATACTAAGTATCTCCATAATGGATTCTTTCGATGGAAAAATCTGTAGGATGTAGTCGAAAGCAAAGGATAAGGAATCCAACCAAGATGGAAATGAATAAGTGTTGGATGCCAACATATGTTGGTCGTCCAATGTGGGAGAGGCGAATTGGATGGCATCATATGAAGCCTCAGTTGGATTAAGTGGCATAGCATCATCGAGTGCATTGAATTCCAAAGGACTAGGCACAACCCAAGGATCAAATGATTCATAAGATTGATATGCCATAGTCGAGATCATATTGATTGTGGCAATGTGTTGTGAGGTGGGAGGAAGTGGTGCAGGGAAAGTACCCATAAGGGAAGAATCTTTTAAAATACCTACACCGACACTTTCATAAGTGATCTTAGTGTCTCCCAAGAAAAGAATATTGTTGGTGGTGGGAGTGCGAGTGTCTGGGGTGCAATAATCTAATTGGTCGATAGTGAGAATTTTACCTTGATAGGGGAATTGTACACATTGAAACACTGATGAAGCGAAGACAATCATGGCATAAAACCAACTTCTTCCTAACAACAAGCTGTAATGAAGGGGAGCATTGAATACGTCTACATCGACAAAGACAATCTTACCTCCCAACTGAACGACTAAGGACTGCAAGATCCCGTGAGGACGAAAACCTCGCCCATCGAATGCTCGTAACATTGTAGAGGATTGATTAAGCGCAGGTGATTTTAATTCTTTCCAACAGGCTAACGACATGATGCAAGTGGAAGCTTCCTCATCCAATATGGTGCGATGAATGTGTTGGTTATGAAGAACTACATCAATTTGAAAAGCAATATGGTGAGAAAGTCGTGACTTGAAGTTATCAAGGTTAAATGTGATATTATTTGAAGTCTCAGGATCGATTGCACTGATGGAGGCCAAGAGTGTTCTACGTTGTCTTGGAAAATGTTGTAGAACTTCAAGAGAAGACATAACACACAGTGCTTGAGCCAAATATTCAACAATTTGGTAGTTTTGCGTGGCACGTGAATTAGGATTAAAAGTCGATTTGCGAATAATGCTCTTGGGAGGGCATAAAATAGAGTCGAAAGTGGGTTTTTCAATCTGAAGTGATCCAGATGGAGGACTAACAGTGGTGGGATATGGATCTGGTGGAGTACCATTAGTGACCTTCTCTTTGTTAGGTTTAGTCGGCGTGTCATACATTGTGGTGCAAGTGGTTAAATCGATCCCATTGAACATATAAATATGAGCACTTGACGAAGCTTCCTCACTAGGAGGATGACTGGGATTGCCCTTGCCAGAGGGGCAAGGGCTTGAGAAACCATGGACTGCTACTGAGGAAAAGGTTGTGTTAACACAACGGGTTGGGAATTCCCTTTGAAAAGTTTTGCAACTTTGTCACGATGAGGATAGTCTTGGGTGTAATGATCATCACCACAAATGAGACACGAGAATTTCGGTTTTCGCTGTGGTTTTTTTTCAGGAGCAGGTGGTGGAGTTTGTGTTTTTGAACTTTCATTATTATTATTATTCTTTTTGGGTTTATTTTTCATTTTCTTCTTTCCTCTAGATTGTTGCGAAGAGGCAGATTGGACTACATTCATCTCATGGATTTGAGTCGAGGGGGAGGTAGAGGAGAGTGAAGTCGAACCGGTGAGGAGTGCAGAAACAAAGCGATTAGCCGACTCAACTGACTGTGATGAAGATTGGGTTTTGATGGCGCCGATGAGTCCATCCGTGTGAGCCGTGGAAGATAGTTTGGATGGATCGGTAGAAGTACGAGGAGCATTGGGTATCAACTCATACAAAGTACCAGATTGGGAATAAACCAGATCCATGTACTGAGCACAAGCAATGGATTCTTCCTCAGTGACAACACCACCCATGGAAACATCATGAGAAATTGGGGGTAAAAGAGATTTAGTAAACCTTTCGGCCAATAACTGCTCAAGAATGGTCGCTTTAATCAACCTTCGCTGTCGTCTCCACTCATGAATGTGATAAGAGATATGTACGGAGTTCGTTTGACGAAGTGAGGTTAAGAGTTTTGTACCAGTCTCATAATGAATGGGTAATTGAAAATGCGTAAGAAAAGGCATAACTAGGGAGTTGAAATCTTGAAATGTACCATGTTGAAGTTCAATGTACCATTTGGCTGCTGAGCCCGTGAGTGCGCTGGAAAATATGCAACCGTATAGAATCATCCATTAATGAGTTTGATGAACACCACAGATTAAATGTCATAACATGGTTGTTTGGTTCTTCGCTAGGTTTACCGTCAAATTTAGGGATGTCAGAAGGTAATTTAGAAGGGATTATCGACCAAAAAGGAAAATGTACTATGGGATCATTTTTCAATTGAGATCAATCTAGTAGATCCAGCGTGGCGAGGAACAATAGTTGTTGGTTAACCCGAGGGTGATACTGATGCAGCATGGGGACACCAGTGGGGCCATAAACTGGTTACAGTGGATAATTGTATCCATTAGGCCCTCCCATATATGTCTGTTGTTGGCCGGTATAGGCAATATTCGATTGTTGTTGAGGAACGTTCATGAACGGAGGGAAACCTAGTTGGTTCTAAGGAGGATAAGTCAGTTGATTAGGTTGTGGGGGATAAACAATTTTCCCTTGAGGAGGGTAAACAATTTGTCCCTGCAGAGGGTAAATAGTTTCTCCCTATAGAGGGTGAACATTTGACTCTTGGAGAGGATAAGATTGTTGTCCTTGAGGACCCCAGGTGAGATTTGGGACACTCGGACAAGGTTGTCCAAAATATAATCTAGAAGGAAAAGGATTTGGTATTCCTCCTTGTGGGTTATGGTATGATTTCCCTCCTTGGTAAGGTTGATGAAAGGTACGTCCTTGGGGTGCTCCCTAGGATTGTGAAGGGTTTCCAACAAAAGGGGGTTTCCCCCCTGCCATAGTTTGAATGAAAACTAGGGTTTGACCAATAAAAGGGGGTTGTCCCTCGACAGGTATGTGCAAGGGTGGATATCCCCAGGAGGGACAGGACTGCTAGATGATGGTTGCCCCCCAATCGGGATTTGTACTGCAGTTGATTGTGTGTGTATGGAAGGGTTCTGCATTCTATGATGTATAGGTGTTCCAACAAGATTCTGTGGAACATAAGGAGCTGTAGTGTGAAAAGGTGTAGTGGTGGGAGTAACGGTCGAAGTTCCTTGTGTATGATTAGGCATTACGACTCCAACGTTATGTTGGATTTGTGCTGACGTAGCAACATGATTGAATACTTGTTTAATGGGATGATCAATAGTCTGACCGGACGGTCATGCCTTGGTAGCAACAGAGGCAAGAGGGTCAACAGGGTCAAGAGGCGGTCGACTAAAGTTGAAATGTTCGTAAAGATCACGTCCCAATGGAGTCCTCCTTATGGAAAAAAAAGTGTTTGTTGGGGATTTACCATGCCAATAGACCAAACATGAGTCATGTACTCATCATAATCATGTTGTGTGTCTTCCATCTGTGTTTCAATGTATGGCGTCAATGACAGACGAGGAACTTCCTCTTCTATTACGTTACTGAACGAGTCCAATCGAACAAGAAGTGGCTCGATAGGAACTTCTGACATAGGGATAGTATGAGGAATGTGATCCTCAACCGTAACCAAGGCACTTTCAAGATTTTCTAACAAAGGAGTAGCAACCCTCCTAGTGTCTGAGTGATTTTCTACTTCATCACAATACATTTCTTCAGGTGAATTACGAGATAAGGGTTTGTAGCATTCTGGAGGAAACCCTTGCATCCTATGTGATCTACGAATACCTTTATCATCTATAGTCTCAATCGTGAAAAATGATTAAGTAAACAAACAATACATGCTAAAAATCTAGAAGAACCAACAAGCAAACAAAACCTTCTCTCAATGACCGTACTAGTTGTTGATGAAATCCAACATCGCGTGACCAAATTGAGAAGGGGCTAGGATATGAGCGGGTGGAAAAGTTACGTTGGCGACCTGCTTAATGGACTTATGCCTTGGTGCAAAGTTCCACACAATAATTGTGGATTTACCCTCCAAGGAGCTCGAGTGAGTTTGACCAACGTTCGTTCCAGGTACAATGAAGACTTCCCTTCACCATCACCTTGTGTGAGGACCCTAAATATTATGGCTACTAAGGAAACCAAATAACAGTCAACCTCTGGGTGGGTACAGTCCACTGTCCAGTCCAAACATATGGGCAGGATAACAAGTCCAAAATCCTTCAAGAGAACTAAGGAGAAGTGGACCGGTAGAACTCCAGAGGACCTTGAACGAATTCAGAATTCACGAAGTAACGAGACCAAATGAAGACAGTTGGATCTCAAGAAGAACCCCCAAAATACGATCTAACTACTATGAACGATTAAGCCTCAGAGGGATAATCTCTGTTTCTCTCCCAAACACGACCTCATGCGTAACCCCTGTGTGAGAGGGGGATCCCATCTATGATTATACGAAAATTGGATTTACTCTCCTTATTGAAAGATGCTAAGTTTTTTTTGAATTCTTTGGAGAGTTATACTCATAGCCTAATCCAAAGCGCTAATCCTAGTCTACCGTTTGTGGAAGAATCTAAAAAGAAAAAGTTCCTAGATCGATTTTTAATTAGTGTTTATTTTAGTGGTGGTTCTTTACCCAGAGGTGAATGAAAGTGAAACTGATGATGTTGTAGACTCGACTCCAAAAGAATGCAGAAAAATGAGATGCAAATATTTTTCTTCCATGAATCCTACATACAGGATGGAGAAGAGGTTCAATTTTCTTCAACAAAAACACCCAATTCCCAAATGCAATTTGCTAAATGCAACCTAGTTATCTATACTACCCAACAAAAATAATGAAACTATATTCATTTGTTTGATTCGAATACAGAAATACAACAAATTCAAATCCTTTAACAATCCTTTACTTTCAATCAAAAGAAAGAGTCATATGCAGATGCAAAAGACATGAAGCAAAAAGGGCTTCAAACAAAGCATGCACTGAAAACAATGAGAATTGAAAGAAAACAAGTAGGAGACAACCCATTCAAACAATAATTCATTCAAGGATTCAACAATCAACAAGCACTCAAGGAATACAAGAAATTTCAGAGAAGAATCCAAAAACTAATAAGTAGAAAGAGAAATCACTCAAACTGTCTTGACAAAGCAAGCATCAAGAAAGAGAAATTTCACAATTTGAAAAGGTGCAAGCTCAAATCAAGACAAAAAAGAGTGATAATTATCAAATCTTCAACCCAAACAAATCCACAAACCAATGTACAAATTATGGGAAAAGATCTTTGCAAGGCAGACTGAAAAAACTGAGCAGAAAAGGGGAGAAAACACCAAAATGAGAGATAGACACTCCCTAACTCAAGGGAATAGAGAACTATAGCGCTATGTAATACACTACAGAGGGGCACTGATTACATATTAGTTCTCTGTGATTCACTACAAGGGAGTGCTACCCTTCCTAGAAACTCAAAACAAAGCCAAAAAAATCAGAAAAACTCACCCATAATTCTCAGAATTTTGTGAAATTGCTAGTGAAGAGTGGAGAAAGGTAGTGGATCAGGAACAAACAATGAAAATGATCTAAAAGATGGGAAAATCAAGGATGATCCAAGGAAAGACAAGTCAATTTCCTTCCCCAGTGGAGTCACCAATTTCTATTATGGGAAAACCCCCCTGCAGACAAGTGAATATCCCCCTGGACTCTAGACCCCTATACCTATTAAGGTTTAAGATATTATTAGGTTTCTTTTCAATTTACTAGTTAACCATATCATATATAGGATCACTGAGAAATACACAATCATAAGAGACACATCATTTATCCTGGAAAACCCTCATGGGGGAGAAAACCCAACAAAAACTTCCTTAATATAGATAGCCAATACAATGCCAAGAGAATAAACCAAACACTACAAAAATTCCTCTCCTAAGAATGCGCCTCTCTCTCTATCTTCCTTCTTCTCCAACTGCAGCTCCAAACTTTCGTTCCAATGAACAAGTGAGTGAGTGAACAAATGAGACGCCAAGATCTCTTATTTATACAATCTGACATGCACTGAACTGAGGTGTCTTTTCATCGGCAGGGTCAAATTCTCATTCTGGGTGGTCATAACCACTTTAATATATTCTGGGGGCCGACTTCTCATTTAGCCTATTACAATTAGGGTGTGACCAATCTGAAAAAGGGGATTTGGTCATTTACAATACTCGACATGATCAATCCGCAAAAGGGGATTTCTCTAATGAATAATACATCAATAATAAATATAATACTCTTTGTAGTTACAATATTTCAACACTCCCCCTTAACAAGAGGGGTATTCTACAACAACATTAGGGGAGAGAGAGGACACCATCATCAACAACATCTTGGAACACTAACTGACATATCTATAAATCATTGGAAGTTTTTCTCATCATCAATATCATCATTCAAAACAGAGAGATGGAATGATATCATCATCTACATCAACATGGATTAGTATAAAACTAATACATCATCATCACAACACAAGGCTGGTCACATCATCACAGCACGAGGCTAACACATCATCACAACACGAGGCTAGTACATCATCACAAAAATTAAGCTGACACATCATCACAACAATTAAGCTGACACATCATTACAACAATTAATATGGCACATCATCACAATAATTAAGCTGACATATCATTAGCACGAGGCTGGCATCACATCACTAGGCTGGCACATCAACACAACACGAAGCTGTAATATCATCACTACTCCCCTTTCGAGGGAGGTCCTTTCAGACTATACCAAGCTTATCTTGAAAGTTCTCAAACTTTACACGAGATAGAGGCTTGGTCAACGCATCGACAACCTGTTCATCCGTGCTAACATGTTGGAGCTTTATGGATCCTCTCTGCACCATATCACAGATGTAATGATATCAAATATCTATGTGTTTTGACTTGTCATGAAATACAAGATTCTCTGTCACATTTATGTAGCTCTGGTTATCACATAGGATCATGGTTGCTTCCATCTCTAGGTCGAATAGATCTGCTCACAACTAGCAGAACATGCAACAATGTATTATGCTTCTGCTGTGATGAGAGCAATGCTTGATTGCTTCCTGCTCTGCCATGAGATCATGGTTGACCCGAGACTGAAACAAAATCTTGAAGTGCTCTTCCTATCAGAGACACTTCCATCCCAATCTGAATCAGTATAACCACTCAGTCTGAAGTCATGGTCTCCATCATAAGTGAGACCAAAATCTAATGTACCCTTAAGGTACCTCATCACATGTTTTGCAACAACTAGGTGAACATGTCTTGGTTCTACCAGAAACTGACTCAAAGTATTCACATGCAAAACAAATATTTGGTCTGGTGTTCGTCATATACATCAACAATCGAATGATCTGTATATACAGCGTAGCATCAATCAATTCTGACAAAGTGTCGACCAAGAGATTCAAATTTGTTTCCATGGGTGTATTCATGGACTTGCACTCAAACATATCAGATCTCTTTAGGATTTCAACTGTATACTTCCCTTGATTATGGAAGATCCTCTTTGGACTCTTCCATACCTCAAGACCTAATAAATAATGCATTAGGCCAAGGTCTTTCATCTCAAATTATGCAACAAGCTTCTTCTTACATTAAGTGATGAGCTTTTCTTCTCCAGTTAAGAATAAGTCATCCACATACAACAACAATATAACATGCTCATCATTCATAACCTTGAAGTAGAGGTTAGAATCAACTGTACTCTTGGTAAAGCCCAAGATCGTCATAAAACTATCTATCCTTCCATACCAAGCTCTAGGGGCTTGCTTCAATCCGTACAAAGCATTCTTCAACTTGGAGACATGAGTCTTCCTGTGTTCAACTTCAAATCCTTGAGGTTGTTCTATATACACTTCTTCTTCAATGGCACCATTTAGGAAAGCTGTCTTTACGTCAATCTAGTGTAACTTCCACTTCATCTTAGCTGCAAGGGCTATGATGGTTCTGATCGAAGTGTATCTGGCTATAGGAGAAAATGTCTCTTCATAGTCAATGCCTTCCTTTTGATAAAAGCCACGAGTGACAAACCTTGCTCTATACTTCTCAATACTTCCATCAACAACATGTTTTATTTTGAAAATCCATTTGGAAGATACCACATCCTTGCTCTTCGGTTTGGGAACTATTTCCCATATATCATTCTTTATAATGGATTGGTATTCTTCTACCATGGCATCTGCCCATTCTTTCTTCTGAATGGATTTTTCAAAGAAGGTAGACTCCTTCTCTAAGAGATCACACATCAAAGCCATATAACTGGAGAATGGATCAGGTCTCTTCACTTGTCTCGTGGTTCCTTTGGGGACACCATACTTCTCTCCATATTGAATAAGTTCCCTTTCCCAAGATGGCTTTCTCTTGTGGGAGATCGTCATTTGGGGAGGTTCTTGAAATTCTATTATGTCATGATCTTCTAGAATTTCCTCATCAGGGGAAGCTATGACTTCCCTCACTGGTTCTGCAACTTTGGGAGCTACAGGTTCCTCTTCATATACTTCTTCAAGTTGACATCTTCTTGATTTATTGAGTGGTGCATCTTCATAAAAGGTCACATCCCTAATGATCTCAATATGATGGTGACCTGGTATATAAACTCTGAAGGCCTTGGAGACCTCACAGTATCCAACAAATATTCCCTTCTTTCCTGAAGGGTCCAACTTGTTTCTCTTCTCTTTTGGAATATGTACAAATACTGGGTAGCCAAATATTTTGAGATGGCTTACTTCTGGCTTCTTTCCGAAGAACATCTCTTCAGGGGTCTTGAACCCAAGTGCACTATGAGACAATCAGTTTTGTACATATACTGTTGTTTTCTCTACTTTTTCCCATAAGCACATTGGAAGATCCTGATCATGGATCATGGTCTTCACTGCTTCCATTATAGTTATGTTCTTTCTTTCTGCTACACCATTTTGTTGAGGATTATAGGGAGTGGTGAGCTCCCTCTTGTTCCCGACATATTTGCAATAGTTTAAATTTTTTTTTGAGGTGTATTCTCCTCTATTATCTGACCTAAGTATCTTGATTTTTCTTTCAGAAAGATTCTCTATCAAGGATTTGAATTCCTTGAATTTACTGAACACTTCATCTTTTGATTTCAAAAAGTAAACCCAGGTTTTACGAGAATAGTCATCAATAAAAGATACATAGTATACATACCCACTAATGGAGGATGATGGCATTGGGCCACACAAATTTGAGTGAATGAGTTCTAAGACTCCTTTTTCTTTACTGTCTCTCTTCGAAAAAAGGTTCTTTATGTTCTTCCCTTGTGCACATCCATTGCACACACCTTCATGTTCAACCTTGAGTTTTGGTAGACTTGTGACTGCCTTGCTTACATACGGTAATGTCTTGTAGTTGATGTGGGGTAACTTCTATGCCAAATTTCACATGGATTCTTAATGACGTGGGTCACGACTGCTTCTGAGTGACCCTTTAGCTTATACAAGTCACCTTCTTCTTTTCCAATACTGATTGCTCCTTTCATGGTTTTTCCTTTAGCCCACATAAGAACTTATCCATCTATAAAGGCAACTTTGAAGCCTTTATTTTCTAAATATGATATGGAGAGTAGGTTCTTTGTCAAACCTGGTACATAGAGTACGTCCTTCATATTCATTGGAGTCCCTGAATTAAACTTGTAGTTTGATTCTCCTACTCCCTTGATAGGGTATTGATAATCATATCCAAGTGTAACTTTCTGAGAAAAATTCTTTTCTGAAAAGCAAGAGAGAATGTCTATTTGACCTGTCATGTGCTTGGAAGCACCACTATCAATGAACCAAGTGTCCTCTCCAGGTGATACTAGTCCTGAGAGGGTCAAGATTAAGACATAACCTTCAATTAATTCTTTTATCATCTTTATGGGTGGCTCTTCATCTTCAACTGCATGGGCATGATGTTGGGTATGTGTTATATTCTTTGCATGAGTAGTAGTGTCTGAGCATATGCATCAGGTGCGCAGGGGGTCCGGGGGAAGTGCCCCCGGAAATTTTTTTTTGCCTCAGGAAATGTGACACCTACCTCGAGAAACGTGTCATGTATTTAGGTGGTTTTTTTGGCACATGGTTTTTGCCGATGGTTTTCTATTTTCGGTTAAGGAATTAGGGTTTTGGACTAATCCAGGTCATTGGGTTAGGGTTTTGGATGCCGTTGGCTCCTATATGTATATTGTATTGTAAACAATGTAACATAATGTATGAATATAATATATGCTGGTTTTCCTAGTTTGGGTTTCCAGGGGAAAATCCTCTGTGTAATGTTTGCATTTGCCATTGTATCTTTTCTATTCTTTTTAGAATATCTGTTTACATTAGACATTATACAAGGTTAGAATTTACATTTGGTATCAAATCTTTACTGGCTTTAGGGGGATGCCTTTGTTGTCAAGGGTTTGGCTTAGGACTATGATAAGCCTTGTTACAGTGGGAGATCTGCGGTATTGT
Source organism: Picea engelmannii (assembly GCA_009831015.1). Lineage (NCBI taxonomy): Eukaryota > Viridiplantae > Streptophyta > Pinopsida > Pinales > Pinaceae > Picea > Picea engelmannii. The sequence goes on from ML786850.1 coordinate 940,678, forward strand.
TTTTCAGGTGAAAATAAATGGCAAGAAATTCGAAGATGGAGATCGAGAAGTTTAATGGGAAAAGCTTTGAGCCGTGGAAGCTCAAGATGGAATATCTTTTGGTGGACAGAGATCAGTGGATCACGGTAGATCTAGGTACTGCACCTACAAGAACTACTGTGGATGACTGGAAAAAGATGGATCGGAAGGCAAGAGCACAATTCGACGATGTCTCTCTGATTCAATATTACTGTATGTGTCAAAGGAAGCTACAACCAAGTATTTATGGGAAAAGTTGGGGAAGTTGTATCAGTCTAAGTCCCTGGTAAATAAACTATTCCTGATAAAGAAGATGTATAACTTGAGGATGAGAGATGGAGACTCGGTGGCAGAGCATTTGAACGCCTTCAATACTGTGGTAAGTCAGTTAGTATCTATTGATATTAAAATTTCAAATGAAGATAAATGTATCAGTTTGTTGTGTTCTT